>BOSO01005401.1:25655-71966 GCA_018403395.1 Gorsachius goisagi
AGGTCCCTTCCAACCCTTGTGATTCTGTGATTCTGTACTGCCTTCACACACACACACACACACACCCCAACTGAAACATTGTAATATGTCAACCCCATTTCTTTCCATCCCCTTCACAAAATAAGCCTGCAAAATACAACTCTGCCATACAGGATGCTTAAGAGGAAGAGCTTGTTTGCTCTGTCCAACACTCAGCAGTAGCCTCATCAAGATCCTTGTACTACCTCTTACCACCAGCATGAGCACTTCACTGTTGTAGATAAGCACTGTGATGCTCCCCAACAGCAGTTTCTACACCTTAGCTATTGCACATTGGCAGCTAACTGTACCTCATTGCTTTTTAAGCTGTCTCCCTAACTCCAGCCTTTGAATCTGTTCTGTTCAGTTTTTCCACAATCAAACCACTCCTCAAGCACTCTATGTTTCTTTTACTTTTGCAATTCCTCCTTTCAGAGTTTATTTCTAACTTACATTCTTATAGAACCTACTGTCTTGCCCTGCTTCTATAGAAAACATGTGACAGCATTTCTAATTTCAGATTTATGGCCAAAAAAATGGAGGTGACCACTTGGGTCATTGAATTCTCTAGAATCACATTCAGCCTTACAACAGAAAGAGTCGAGAAAGTTCCCCTGAACATTTATTCTGTGGACTACCACACCCTCCAAATTATGTCCGTTCCCATAACAAACTCTGGTCTTACAACTGAGACCCATAACAAACTCTGGTCTTACAGCTGAGAGTAAAAGCTACTATCACATATTGCTGAAAGCAAGGCAGTTGATGTCATCCCTTCTACAGATACCATCCCTTTAATTTTTTTTTTAAAACACGCTGCTTTTTTCTGTCCATACTACTGTGTTACTCTCAGCATCCTACACACTGGTTGATTTTACTGATTTTAATTTTAATTTGTATGTGTCTGAGATATCAGTATCAGCCTACACTTCAAAATGAAAAGCAAAGTGAGTATCAAACTCAAGCATAGCAAGCCAGCAATCAAATGAAATCTTACAGTATTTTGATTTTAAAAAATTATCACATGGTTGCACATATGGATACTTAGGCAAAACTTTATGAACAGTAAAGTAGATCCCATGGGTAGTAATTTAATCTTCATCCCACAAAAATACCAAGTAAACTAGTACCATGCCTTCAATCTGCAAATAGTTTTTCTTTTCAGACATAGTAAAAGATTTGTCAAATCGTATTTCATTTTCAGATATACTGATGCATATTTTTAAGTATGAATCTGTATATGCAGTACAAAGTTAATATTTATAATTACGAAAAATAAAAATCAAAAGAGTGTTATTTCATTCTGTTTTTTCCATTACTATCATGCCCATCTTTAAGTGCTGTACTGATCAGAAAAATGACATTAACTTACTCAGAACCCTGGAACCACAGTAAGTTTGCAATAACTTTAATTATGGGACAACACAGGTTTTGTGCATGTAATTTCCACTTTCTGACAGCCTAGAAGATACAACGCTTATAAAAATAAACAAGCACATATCTGCTAACTCAGTCAGCTATTTCAACTGCCAACTCTCAGTTATTATTTCAAACAGCTGTAGAATAACACTTGCCTATATCTAATCCTTTAAACTCCATAGCCAGGAAGCTGCTGACTGAAGGGCTCAGTGATATGAGACCATAATTTACAAAGCAACAAAGAAGAAAACAAAAATGTAAGACAAGTTTGCTACATAGCACACTGGCTTCAGCAAAATTGGCATATGTGGTCCCGGCCCTCCCGGCTGCTCAAACCCTCTCAAGTCTGCCAAACTATTCACTGGGCTGTCCATCAACTGGATCCTTAAAATGATCTGTAGTGAAGGAACCAGCAAAAAAGAGGGCTATTTTTAAGCCGGATCACCTCAAACATTCATACAGTTTACAGTGAGACACTACGTACAATGGGAACGGCTTCACTGAGGATTCGGTACAGCAAGAGAAATGAGAGACTGAGGGTGAATGGCAATTTCTCAAGTCAGCTTTCACTGTGAAAGCCAATAATGGACAGTTGTGCACACAACAATACAGAATTAATCAGAACTACTGGTTTTACTTGCACAAATACATTTGGGATTATTCCTTCCACTAGTAAGTTGATTTATAAAGTGAACCTCCCCCCTTCAATACAGTATGTACAGCAGAATGTTCCTTTAAAAGACTTGGTGAAGATTAACAGATAAGGCAGCACAGTGGAATTTTTATCTTCCTTCCCGCAAATTAAGCCTACCTTCTCGGCGATCATTTCGAAGAACCCGCACTTTTTCAATTTTTCCCAAGAGAGCACCATCCTCAGCTTTAAAAAAATAAAATAATTTAAAAAAAGAATCAAGGGATGAGAATCAGCTTGATATCCAACAGTATATACAGTAAGAGTGGTTGTCTTCAAAGAAAAACAAAAGCTTTGTAGTGGAAAGTGTTTATGGTGTATAAGGTTGGACTCAATGATCTTAAAGGTCTTTTCCAACCTCAACGATTCTATGATTCTAACAGTTAAATATAAGATATATGCTTAAAAAACAATGCCTACTTGACTCACCGGAAATAAAGAAAAGTTACCGGCCTAAAAAAATTACTACTGTCATTATGTTATTTAAGGCTAACTTAGTTTTACGCTCCTGAAGTACTTTTATTTAATGACATTCTCTTTGCTTACTTTAGACAGTTTCTACATTACATAACAAAAAAAAACTTTTATAGGATAAAACTATTTTCTAGTATTAACTGTTTTCTTTGCATATAAGAAAGCTCACTTTTTAACCAACTTAACCTGTCCTAAACTAGCTATAAACTAGTAATGCAAGTGTAGACATTAACTTTCTTTAAGAAATGTTACTCAGAGGTTGATTTCAATTGTTCAAGTTTGTGTTGTGATACCCTAGTACTTACAAAACCTTGACTTATTTTAGATTCACCATGAATTTTTCCAACAGATTGATAGAGACCAGCATTCATTTAAAGCAGTGCTACAAAAATATTTGGTGGGAGCATCATAGGTTTTATTTTTACATCAGAAAACATGCTATGTAAAGGCTGTTTTGGACTCTAGACTCTGCTCCTTCTGCTAGCAGGAAGTAACAAAATATACCTGAAGTATTTATCAGAACTCTTCACACTTCCACAATGACAGATATGAAGGAATTAAGACCCGGTTTTGGATCAGTCTCTGCAAACTCCTATTCATGTGACATGTTCTCAAGCAAGTCACCTAGTAGCATCTACAGAAAGTCTTACCAGAATAAGCAAAATATTAGGACCCTGTAAAAGTACTTACAATCGTTACTGTAGTCATCCACCAGTATGATTTCCTTAATAAGATGTGGTGGGCTTTTTTTAAGGACACTGAAACCAACAAAAAAAACCCCAAGACATTCAATACTAAGCAGTCTTAATTTTCCATAATAATGTCATAAAAGCAGTTACTTTGTTAAGCCACACTAGAACCTAGCCCAGGATGCTACCTTCAACAACAGCTATTGACTTATTCTTACAGCAAGTGTTTGCGAAGAGAAGCACACATAGAATACCCAAAATTCAAGCCTCCAGAAATCAGTGCATTAGACAACTTGTACCATGAAGTTTTGCAAGTACCTTCAGGCCAAATATTCCCCAAGAACCCATCTTCCCTGATCTTCTCTTTAAACTCATTGTACAGCCCACATCCACACATCATCTGATAATTGATTCCACACTTCCATGCATTTGTAGTTAAGGGGAACAATTTTGTTTACTATTTCAGAATGTAAGAACCAGAGGCATCAAATTAAGACCCATCTTTCCCTCTGCAAATGGCTGAGAAAACCGTAATGGATTGTTACTTCCCTTCCTTATCGTAAGCCATTATCTGACACAAATGAATGGTCTTTAGAGAAAAATTAAGGTCTCTCTTAGGTATACCTGACAACAGTTCGAAGCAAAGCAGATCTTGCCTCATTATGAAATGTGATCACCACACTAGTGGCTGGCAAATCTATCCGCCATTGTTTCCGTTGACACCTGAAAGATATAATACCCTGTTATTTGAAAATAGCATTTATCTGCCAGGCTTAGCAGACAGCCTTCATTGTGAAGCAGTTATCCATTAAACTCATACACACACTATGTCTACCTAGGAAGGAAGAATGAAATATCTTGTTTTCAGATAAGACTATAATCAACTCTTCTGCCACTTTCGGTAATTGTCTTAGTACACAACAGATTAAGAAGTCAGTGTCAAATATAAGCAGGTTCAGAAACGCCACCAGACTGTTATCACTGCAGTATGCCATAATACCTTTCATGCAACCAAGTATGAAACCAGAGTGCTTATTTCACTTTAAAAGCATTCAATAAATCTAAGCAAATCAGCATATTTTCAATGAAAATGCATGGATTCACAGGCTACCTTATGTCTGTTTTAGAATGGCATGTGTCCACTTTATTTTTAAAGCTACTGTAGCATTCTGGTCTTGCTCATAGATACAACTTCTCATTAGAATAAAAAACTGTTTTTAAGGATTGTAACATTCAGAATTTGAAAAATAAAGCTAGCGGTCACAATGCTGAGCCAACTGAACACAGAACCACATCCTTCCAAAGCATAATGATAATGAAATATTCCATCTGTGTCAATGCATTTTTCATCACCTCTAGTAGTCTGAAATTAATATAATAACCAAAAAGAAGCAAATCCCAAAGTAATTCCTGCAGGACTACATAAAGTTAAGCTGTTTAAATCCACTGACAATAAACCTAAAAAAGACACTATTCTCATTGTATTAGGCACTAACAGCGCTAGAAAATACTGTATATCAAGTTTATGCTGAAAGCATTACAGTCTGACAGGTCACAATACTCATCCCCATTCATGCAGTAACATTCACGAGTGATGTATTTCTTCACATATACTTTATTTAATATTAGGGGTAGAGTTTTAACAAGCCCAGTTGTCTTCAGAGGGGATAAACCCATCCGGAATACACCTGAAGCAAATTCAGCAAGTAATTCTGTACTCTGTGCAGTGTAAATCAAACGAGCTTTTAAGGGAAGAGAGGTAAGTTACATTGCTACCTAAACTTCTAAAGCTAGGCCTCTGCCAATATAAAAGGCCTCTCCACCCCTGATTAAACATCTACGACACGCATCATAAACGACACAACCTTCAACTTCTTGGAATCAGAGAGCAAACAGCAACGCGCTTCTTGCCCTTGCCCACCCTACAAAATCCCAAGAACCTGCAGTGTTTGAGATACAACATGCCCATAGTGTCACACATGTCAGTGCTTGCCGTGAAACGAAACATTATCACACCACGGTGACCTCACTCGTTCTGAAGAAAAACAAAGCCCATGCCAACCCTATAATTGGCATGTCAGATTAGCAAGGCCTTATCAAGCTTTGTTTCTTAAACTGTGGGCATACAAGATGGCTTCGTCACTAGGACCCAGCATCGAAGCAATAAATCACAAACTTGTATGCATTTCTGGGAAGTAAAGAATTAGGACCTTCTCTATTGTGAGGTTCTGGAAATTCATCTAGACAGCTATAAGACATCCAGCTATTAAACACCAGAGCTTATGGTGCCAAAAAAGATATTCTTTTTTCTGCTAACTTTCACATTGCCCACAGAGGAAAAGCCTACTGTGCATGCAGTTATCACATGAAGCACTTGCATTAGAATAATTAAACAAGTCACATTAAACATATACTGATCTCTTTGCAGAAGAGAGCACTTGAGCCAGGGCACATCTTAGAGTGGAATTACTCCAGGCAACGAAGCCTTTCAATTTTAAGAAAACTCAAGAGAAGAGTACTACTGCATATTTCTAAGGGAGAAATTAAGATTTTTAGACTTCCAAATAAACTGGAGGAATTTTTCACTGAGTAGTTCTGCTCTCAGCTCTTTAAAAATCCCTGCTTTAATTTACTCAGTAGCAGTCCTCCTCCTATTCTGCTGTGTCAACAGTGCCACAGTTAAGACTCCAACCAAAAAACCAGTGTCAATCACTTTTGGCACAGAGATTATACTTTCTTCTCTCAAATTAGGGCATTTTATTTTACATTCAGAATGAGAAAATACATTTGGATAAAACAGAATTTGAATTAAAAACCCCTATCTAGATCTTCAAAGCTTAGCATAGGCCATTAAAATCAGTTAAAACATGAAAAGTACATTCTTACCCCCAGAAATTTGAGTTGCTGGACTAGTTCATATCATTAACAAGTTTTCTGAAACCTCTGCATTTTGTTGAAACCATTTCTTGACAGAAATATTCACTTTAACCAGTGCAAGGGGAACATTCACCTTAACAGATATCTGGGTGCCAGAGAGACAGGAAAGTTTGCTTCTTCTCTACTTAAGAATAAAACTTAAGCATGAGGTCAGAAGCTTCTAATAGTTGCTAAATGAGAACGAAAACACAGCTTAGTCCAGCTAAAGTACTATCAGGTAACAGACGTGATCAGAAACTGCTGGTCCAAAATAAGTGTGCTGGAGGCTGGTCCACAAAAACCATGGATTAGTTTACCCTTCATCCCACTTGGGAGACTATTTTACACTGACAGGAGGACAGCTCTGTAAGTTTCCCATTATGACACTTTCTGGAACTCCAAAATCTACCGTGACAGGGATAGCTCTCAGCTACACGTAATGAACAGACTGCAACAGAAGGAAACCCAGAGGTTTCCCAAAGCTGTTGGAAGTGGCAGTTGTGAGCATCAGCTGGGGTGAGGATCTGCAGTCCTTCTCAGACCTCCTCTCTCTGCTTCCTTTCTTATGTTGTATCTGCCTGCTTCTCACTTCTCCCTTTTGCTTAAAATAAAGGCAAGCAGCTTAAACAGGAGAACCAGTGTTTTCTGGTACTGTTGGCAGGCTTTCACAAAAAGCAAGTAGAAAACTTTGGTCTTAACCTGATGCTAGTAAAAGTTTGTCTGATGCACAAAAGACTAAACAATGCAGTATAAAGAGAAATGCATAATTGCACATACATTTACATACCTAATGTAAATGCCGATAAACTGCTTCAGAACAGCCTACACAATTTCAGCAATTAAATAGCATTATTATGTAGTTATTTTAAAGTTACACAGCCTCTTAGACACATCAATACAATTAATAAGAAGTTGCTTAAGCAGAAACAAGTATTTCCTCATCCAGGTTTCTTTTCTTAAAGAAAAAGATTGTAGCAGGTCCATAGGAGATCTTAACCCAGTTGCCTCCAATTTTATTGAAAATACCGTGCTTCCAAGTGTCACATACTCAGATCTGTAACATTCTTCTTACGGCTATTGGTCTTTCCATTGGACAGTTCTCAAACAAATATTTCATGCAACTTTTCCAGCTTCTGCAATGAATGCCTTTGCCAAACTAGAAGGAAAATTAATTGCGACATGGCAGGAAAAGCATCGTGGACAATTTGCAGGAATGATTGCTTCAGTTTGAGGTTTTGTTTGTTTGTTTTCTTTAAAAAGATGACGGTTTAAAGACTCATGAGCACTTAAATCTGCTCCATGGCAAAGTCTAAGTAATAATCACAGCACAGATACAGCCTTTCTCCAGAAACATATCTCTCTCTCTCTCTTTGCCCCCCCTCCCATCCCGTCCCCCCCCCACCTTCATTGCAGGGTTCTTTTCCAGCTCCATTTAGTGAAAAACCCCAGGCAGGTGAGCATCTAATCACAACACTGACAGTTAAAACAAACATAGCCACTGTAATATAATTTGTCTCCTGTCACTCTTCTCAAAGGAGAGCATTTGTCTGTTAGACCCCTCCTCAGAGGTTAATAATCTAGAAAAAAAAAAATCCAAATTCAGTATATCTGAATCATGGAAGCTTCTAGAAGTTGGTGGCTGAGCTTTGCACTTGTGGGAAAAGAATACCTGGTCTAAAAAGTTAGAATGCATTTCTTGTGGAACAAAGTATATGTGATGAAGGAAATCCAAAAGTAATTTTAATTTGAGTATACCATGGACATTGTCCTTTTCACTACTTTCATGGCAACAAGTGAAACACCAGATCCTTCCTTACTTTCCCATTCAATTAATGGCAAATTATAAAAGACTTGATTTACTGTATCTACAAATCATCTGCTTAAAGGAACCTAAATCCATCCTATTATACAAGGGATTTAAAAGTGACACAGTAAGGGTCTGAGTTTCTATACTAATCTCCTTCGCTACGCCATTCCTGATTAAAGAGATTTATGGAGAAAAACCAGGCACCTTCTTTTTCTCTCTCCCTCTGGTGTCTCCTCCAGCTTCTTCTACCTACAGAGTTGTGAATGTATGTTCATCCTAACTGCAGAATTAGTTAGGCAAATTAACTATACACAGTCAGCTAATTTTGTACTTTGAGACTACGCTTGCCTAGTTTTTAAAACCAAGTTCTACCTGCTTTTGTTATTTAAGTTATCGAAGTCCTAATGAGCAACTGTTATTTTAATATTAATCAATTCTGCTTAAACAGGATTAGTGCAAGTCACCCAAACCCTTTTTTAAATGAAAGTCTTCTCTACCCACAAGAAAATAGTATTTTTCCTTACTCTGAAGTGTACTATTTCCTGAATCTGCACAAGCAGTCTGACATAGCAAAAGTTTTTAAGCATCTGAAGTGTAATTCTGTCCCATGGTCAGGTGTGCACAAATGGATTCCTTTAGGTCTGGAGTTCACAATTATCACATACTTAAAAGAACAGAATCACAGAGCAACTGAGATCGAAGGGGTCCCTGGAAATCTAGTCCAAACTCCCTGCTCAAAGCATGGCCAGCTACAGCAGGCTGTGCATTAGGCTTTGAATATCCCTAAGCCAGGGGACTTCACCCCCTTCTCAGGGCCACCTGCTCCACTGTTTGATCATCCTCACAGTGAGAGACTTACAAATGTAGAAACCAAGAAAAGCCATCAGATAAACAGGAACAAAGAGAGACCAAAATGCAGCACCAGTTTGGATACAGAATACACACTGATCGAAGTCATGGAAACAGAAAAATTGAATAAGATTCATTGTTTAACCCACAGTTTACTGTTCCTGTCATTTTGAAAACTGGAGACCTTCTACTTTAGAAAAACCACCTGCTGCAAAAAAGTTAATCCAAGCCAAACAAGTTTGGCACTTACTGATCATGCCTAGTGTCAGGAATGCTTCGGTCCATTCGCAGTTTGTCACTTTCTACCTGATTGAACTTATTGCGGGCATATGGATCCTGACCAGAACGCACCACGGTAGCGCTAACATAAGCATCTTGATCAAAGTCTTGCCACCGAACTTTTCCTACAACAGAAAACCAGGAGAATTTTCAATTTAGTCTTCACAATTTAAAGAACAGCATTCAGCAATCCAAACACAACTGATGAAATAGTTTGTTTTTTAATTCTGCAACAAAGTAATTAAGCCTCAACAGTATTGTTAAGCACAACATCAGTCACTTTTGCATGTTAAATTCCTCTAGAACACCCTGCAAATTAATATAAAATTGAACAATTTTACAGATCTCAGTTTACAGATGTAATCACCAGATTATGCTTCATCTTGTCTGTTTGGTTTGTTGTTTTTTTAACCCCAGCTATCACAGCTTCCATTAAAAAAATCCTCCACATATCAACAGGCATTAATATGGCAGATGATCTGGCTATGAAATTATAACACTTAAAATTAAGATCCAGTCCAGACTTCAAAGACTTCATAATTTAATTTACTGTCTCATTAGATAAGTAAAAACACAGTGAGTTACAATCAAACCATTTGAGGAACAGGCCTTTCGGAAGCCCAAGGCATCATTATTCTCAAACCCCAGCATTTCATGTAGGCAGATCACTCTCCAGTATGACATAACTGCAAGCTCTTTTACAGTCAGAACTGATTCGTGGATTAACCCCTCTTAAACAAGGACTGTGGTGTTATGTGACTGGTTGTGGCACTAATATGGAAGGGTGGATTAGCATCCAGCCACGAGGAACGAAATTTCAGGACTTTCAGCATCTTCAAGTATAAAACCACAGTATTATACTTAGCAAATGTCTTAAAACGATCAGTTCTTACCTCTGGTTGAACATCTACTTTTTTGCCTATTGACAGTCAAACCTACGCTACCTACAGCAAGTTTATACCACCTTTAAGTCAAAATCAGAGCTCAAGTTCTAATGCAGTACAGACATTCTTGTTTTAACATAGATGTGTATGAGAATTTCCTGCAAGTGTGTTATGGTGAACACAGCATGCTGTTGATATAAAAAAAAAAGAAAATACAAAGCAAAAGCGGTCTTTTGGGGTCACTGTTTATTACAGATGAGAGAAGTTAACATTCAATGTTTTCATAATTAACATACAAAGTTTGAGGTACTTTCAGTGAATTTCAGTACGTAGCAGGTTGCAGAGATGCCTCTCCATTCAAGCTCAGCTTTTAGACAAATACTATAGCTTAGGCATATCCTAAACTAAGCTGATATGCATAGCGGGAATACTACTCTAATAGCTATTAACAAGAGTCAGAAGTTGCTCAGATGTTTCAAAGTTTGCCTTTGCTCGGTCTCTCAACCTGCACAGCATAGAAATTAAGGCAGGCCTCATTTACAGCTTTCCATCCATAAGCCATGCCCCAACTGTGGTGCGTTAACTCCTGCCAGAAGATTCTGATATTGAAAGAACACTTTTCATCATTAAACAAAACAGTTGTCTGTTATTTAGCCAGACAAATACCACCAACTTGATTAAAAATTCTCTATAATCTCAGGATCATCTACAAAAGCAACTTGGACCCAAGGGGTGATTTGGTTTTCAGATGGTAGTGGAGGCTGTAAGCCAAAAATATCAAGGTTGGGGTTGGGGATAGGGGGAAGGAGGTGGTTTTGAGTTGGTTGTTTTTAAGCAACTTCCAACACCCAAGTAAAGTCACAGAGTAAAAGAAAGGTGCCTGACTAGCCAGTTAATGCTAAGCAACTATTTTTTCCATCTGAATTACCCTTCTAAAGAAGTTAAAACATGCACACACACACACAGAGAAGACAGAACTAACAAGTTAAACAGACTGCAGAACATTTAATAGACCCTTGGTGAAACAGCCCAGAGGGGAAACTATAGGAAAATAACTGGAGGGAGAAATACAGATTTTCAAATTCCAATCACTAAAAGAACTCCAAAAAGGAAGCTTCCCAGCTGTTGTTGGTAGCCCACAGAGTGCCACGAGTTTTTCTTAGTCTTTCAAGTTCTTTCTTCAAAGTATTTCCAGGAACTTACTTTGAAAACAAGTTTACACCTCAGCCAGCTACCACGCTACAAATAACCCAATACAGAATTGTTTACAAAAATTACAGCAAACCTCACTTGCAACAAAAATATACAAAATGCACAGTGGCTTGATTCAGGAAACTGGAAGAAACAGCAGAGATCACAAGATATCTCCCCATATAACACCCTCCCTTAGCATTTCCGAACGCTTCTGCAACCTCCTTGGTAACTAAACTATATCATCACCCTTGCTTCTAATTTATAATATAGCTTCAACCCGGCACATATGTTGAATATTTTCTGAAATACAGAACATGCCATGTTACTACTATTCCAGTGTATAAATACAGATTTTAGTGCATTTTCCAAGATATAATCTACACTTAAAATGCATTTATATAGAACTTTCATCTTTCAAACATTCCAACTTCCAATAGATTTTAATGCTATTTTTATGCTGATTTTAATGCTTTAGGACTTTCACCCCCATCCAATCCTCTAGTTGTCTTCTATGCCGTTGCAAGCATCCTTCTTAAACAGGTTGTGTTCTTTTTGAACTACAATATACAACGCGGGCTGCCCACATGGGTACAAGTGCTAATGGTTCAAGTCGACTGCTAGAAAAATTAAAGGCTGATCCAAAGCTGAGGGTCCTGCACTTGGGTCACAACAACCCCATGCAACACTACAGGCTTGGGGAAGACTCGTTGGAAAGTTGCACAACAGAAAAGACCTTGGGGGTGTTGGTCAACAGCTGGCTGAATATGAGCCAGCAGTGTGCCCAGGTGGCCAAGGCAGCCAATGGCATCCTGGCTTGTATCAGAAATAGTGTGGCCAGCAGGACCAGGGAAGTCATCCTTTCCCTGTACTCAGCATTGGTGAGGCCCCATCTCCAATACTGCATTCAGTTTTAGGCCCCTCACTACAAGGAGGACATTTAGGCACTGGAGCATGTCCACAGAAGGGCAAAGCAGCTGGTGAGGGGTCTGGAGCACAAGTCTGATGAGGAGCAGCTGAGGGAACTGGGGTTGTTTAGCCTGGAGAAGAGGAGGCTGAGGGGAGACCTTATCACCGTCTACAATTGCCTGAAAGGAGGGTGTAGTGAGGTGGGGGTTGGTCTCTTCTCCCCAGTAACAAGCAATAGGACAAGAAAAACACTCTAAAGTTGCACCAGAGTAGGTTTAAATTGGATAAGAGGAAAAATTTCTTCACCAAAAGGGTTGTCAAGCATTGGAACAGGCTGCCCAGGGAAGTGGTGGAGTCACCATCCCTGGGGGTATTTAATAGACGGGCAGATGTGGTACTTAGGGACATGGTTTAGTGGCAGACTTGGTAGTGTTAGGTTAACGGTCTCAAAGGTCTTTTTCAATCTCAATGATTCTGTGATTCTAAGTATACTGTCCAGCCTTACTTTTGCTGAAAAGCTTGCCCTTCTGACAATTTATCAACTAAATCTTGAAGTTAGAAGTGGTTTAACAGAACCTTTTCCAATAATAGGTACTGTTTCTGCTGTATGCTTTCCTGGGGTACACATATAGGAGCATGTTTGATTTAATTTCTTCTGGGGAGTTAGCCGGCTCTGTAGTTTCCTGAGTTTCAATGACTTTGCCAGGTGGAATGAGTATCAGAAAACACAAGTACATTATTTCAAACTTAAATTAAGCGACTTTGTAACTTCAAATTCAAGCAAATGTGTGTTTACATGTACTGAGACCTAACATGACAACAAAATAATCTTTTAAACTCAACAGTAAGCAAACTGCAGAGTTTGCTACCAGAGTCAAATGGAGTGGTGGTGGGGGGGGGGGGGGGAAAACACTGAACCAGCTAAGAACCTGGAATCAGTATGTGCTGCAGAGCTAAGCTTAAAATACTTATTTTACAGACTGTCCTGAGCCTGAGAAGCTGAGTAGAAACAAGAAAAAGGTGAAATCCAGTGAAGCTGCTTCTTTTTGTGCCAAGTATTTCCCAACTCTGAAGTCTTGGAGAAGGCAATCAACAAAAATAGTGCAATTCACTGCTATTATTTTTAATAATAAGCTGGTTGATTTAAAATAGGAAGCACATTTTGATTTTTTTCTCTGTAATAAATATCTGTATTTAAAAAAAATAGTGCTAGTTTGGAACATTTTATTCCATTCCAGTTTCTAAGTTGAGCTTGATATAAGTAATTTAAAATGTATCATTTACCATTTTCCAAGACTTTAAAACCAGCAAATGCAACACTAGTCTAGAAAGCACAATGTAAATTTGAGAAGAAAGAAAGGAGACAACTTCATAGGGCTAAATTTACTGAAAAGCAGTGACAGCTCACAGAATAGATGAACAAGTGAGTTTGGCTTCAGGAGCCAGGAAGGCAGCAACGCCTGGCTCTGGCTCCAGCAGAAGGCCCTGTCAACCGTGTGCAATATGAATCAGATCTATTAGGGAACAGTCAGATAACAGTAAGAGAAGCTTGAAGTAAGATTGAAGAGGAAAAAAAAAGCATAGCAGATAAATCTGCACATAGCCAAGCAGCAGGCAACAAGGAGCAGGACTAGATGGGTACAAAATCCCCGAAATAGCTTGCACTCCTTCCTTCTGACTTAATACAGCTTAAAAGCAGTAGGATACTCAATATAAATAATATTATTTTTACTTACAGGCATTAGGAGATTCCACATCTTAGTTATCTAACAAAAAGTGCTGTTAGAGTAACTGTTGAAACTCCTGTCATTACAGAGAACTGGTTATGCACTTTTGCATTAGTTATCCATGCAGACAGTTCAGGGTCAGTCTTTCTAACTACAAGAGCTAACATCCCTATTTTCACAAAAGAAGAAACAAACTTTTGTAGCATATAAAAAAGTTACCAAATTACAAAGGATAGATACACTCTGATGTACAGCAAGTAAAAAACCCAAACAATTTATTTGTAAAATGGCTTTATATAAAGACTAAAGATAATAAACAATTCCCTAATTCTGAGAAGTTCTGAAATGTACCACACTGCATAATGCTGAAACCTAAACTACAGGTCTCCTAACCTCAGTGGAAAAGCAGGAACATTTTGAACCAAAGCCCCCCTAAAATTTGATCATTTTGCTTTAAAACAGTGCACAGAATCTGCAGAAATATGAATTCCAAGCTTCATTGCCATAAGGATTCAAAAGGTTGCCTACATAAATTGAAAATAATCAAAATAGTGATTCAAGAGTGTGTAATTCTGTCTGTGTAGCCTTTGATGTTTTACTCAAGACACTTAAGCTGCTTTGTAGTAACGATTCTCCTACCTGTTAAATCAAGCCATAAGAGATTACTAATCAACAGAAACTTTACACTTAATTTTATTTCTAGCATCAACCCCTCCAGCTTCTGATGTCTCTCCCTTTCAACCTGTGACACTTCCCACTTCTTTTAATACTCAGATGGCTACTTAGGGCCACTGGGAAAGGAAGGTCTTAGAGGAAATGTATAGGTTTTGGCCCAGAATACATAAACATTCAAAAAGGGAAATAAGAATAGTATCTAGAAGGTGCAAAATTAGCTGACCTATAATCCCAGTAACAATATTTGCAGAGACTTCTGTTAAGGGAAAAGAAAAAAACCAAACATATTTGGAAAGATCTGCCAGAAACCAGGTTAAATAAGCCAGGCTTTTCAACTTTTTAGGATTTATTTCCTAATTCATACACAAATAAAGGTTTTGCCAGAAAAGCATGCATACATAACCAGATTCTTGCTTCCCATCTCCAGAAAGCAGCTAAGGCAAGGTAGGCCAAAGGCTACAGAAAAAAGCCATACATTTCAAACAGTTTACACTGTACCAGGAATCTAAGACTGTAAAACAAAAATCATACCTCACACATTATTGGGATGGAAGTTTCCATGCTTAAAGGAAAGTTTACCTTGGGGTTAGTGCTTTCTACAAGACCTTATAGTATTTCAAACGTTTGGCTAAGACAAATTTGTAAGCCAAACATTAGGATTAATCAGGAAAAAAAAAAAAAAAAAAAGAGTAAAATGTGTTGTGAATCTATCTGAGCAGAAGCTGTCCTCCTTGTATGGTGAACTTTTTAGATACAGTGTAAAATATTCAAATCCATTTTACTATTTCTGTATTCCTTGGTATGTCAGTTTAGCTATATATTAAATCTCATTGATGTGAAACAGTTAAGCAGTAAAAGAAGTTTTATGGAAGCAGTTTCCTTAACACTTTATTTTCCTAGCTCATCCTCAAGACACGAGACCATTTCATTAAACTAAACAAAATTAATGTTGCTCTTTTTATTTGTCAACAACAAATACTCAGCAAGTATGAGAAAAATCAAGGTACACCATCAGTGCACTCAGGAAAAACTACCACATCAAAAGCTAGACAAAACTAAAAACGTATGAACCTTGGCTGAATCTTCAGTCAGAACCAAGGTCCCAAGGCAACCTGTCTGCTTCCTGCCAGCACTATCCATCAGAACGGACTACTTTGGTACCAGAGGCTTCGACAGCAGCTCAAACCTATTGCAGAACAAGACAAACACACTAGCAGAGTCTCTTTGTGGTTTTAAACCCAAAGGAGTAGCGAAGCAGGTAAGATTTAAGGAAGCTGAAGCTTTAAGTAGTACATATTGCTAAAACAATTCCAGCACTTCCAAACTACAATGAGTCAATCAGAACAATTGCTATGTTTTACGGCTTTCAAGGATAAACGTTTTATGGCTGTGGATCTTTCATAACAAACATTACTGCAATACCTGGAGGTAGCGTCTCCACACTTTGTGCTTTGTCCTCCCCATCATTGCCACGCACGTCTTTCCTTTTGGGGTCGATATCATTGGGGTCCTCCTGAAAAAAGTACATAATCTTTAAAATAATCTCCGTAATTGATTTAAATTTTCTGTTTTCAAAGCAAACAGCAATAGCTAAGCTCTGTGGATTTTAAACTCATGAAGCAGTCCAAGAGACCTAACTTTGGATTTTAAGAGAAAGGATGACTATTTCCTTCATTACTTTAAAGGCATAATAAACAGAACAAAAATTTAAAGAAAGCCTTGCTCTAGCAAGGAACAGGCCAAATAGGAAAGTTATCTGAAAAAGAGAAGTCAGGTTATCTAGCAGTTATATCCACAGTGGCGGCTTTCCAACTGGAAAAAACCTTCCAAAATGTCTACAGATTGCTATGTTCATGTGTTCATTTCGGTGGAGTTTATCATGGGTTTTACAGGCAATTCCGCTGGATTTGCAATGCCAGTAATATTGATAATACCCATGGCGGGCTGGAGGGGTAGTAGTAACAATTTTCATTTCCCCACCACCCCCAATTTCCAACATTGATTCTAAATCTTTAAATCTGCTCCTTTCAACAGAGGAAAACACTCTTGGATGCTCACTACCAAAAAACATACAAGACTGCAAGCTCAAATTGGGTCCTTATCACATTGTGCATTTGGAAGAAGTGGAGAAGAGGGTAACTTTTTAACAAAAAACAATTAGCAACTGTATGCTGATTTGCACACTACATTTAGCCAGTTGAGTTAAGTGCCACCAGCTTCTGTTATTCTCGCACACTGCCAAAGGAAATTCTCTTTTTTCAGTCTGCACTGAATAAGTCCCAATACAACATTGGTTTTATTTGCACAACCTCACTAAAGGGAACGCTTTTACTTCATCATGTAAGAAGATGCAATACTATGACCATACTGATACATCCAGTGCACCTCGGAACATTACCAGCCACTGAAGCCAAGCAGTGCAGAATGGTTCATACCTCTTCTAGGAATCTGCCCAAGCCTCCAGAACAGGGTGATGGCGTACAAAGTGAATACTATAAACCATCTCTGCCATCCCAGCTCCTAAGCCACATCTGGGAATTCTTTGGGTAGACTAGCAAGTAGCTGGAACAGGCCAAATCCATGTTGGGGAATGTTTCTACCACAAATGGTATCATTTCAGGATGTCCCCAGGCACATTGGAATTTTCCAATGTAAATTCAGCTTCAGTGCATACATTAGGTAGGCACTAATAGCTGGAAATATGTTGAAAAAAGGCTTTCTAAAACACTGAAATGCAAAACTGAATACTGAGGCTTTTTTGTAGTTGTTAATAATTTTCAGAGAACAGCAGCCATATAAACACTAAATCCGTTAAGAATGAAATGCTACAAATGCATATTTTCCATAGAATTGTGCATTGAGAATACCAGAGAGAGAATTTGTCGAGGTTCTTACACTACATTCATTATCTGGTCCGTGCTTTGAGTGATCGGGCCTTGTGGAGGTCAACACCTTTGCTTGAATAAAGATTAAAGCAATAACAATAAATAAGTAAAAAAAGAAACAAACAATAAACCCACCATATTTCAAGAAAATTCTCAGGGCTTATGCTGGCATGGGGAAGTATTTCTCAGTGTGTGCTCAGTCCCACCAGCACACTGAAACAGAAACTTTCTATGGTTCTGGAAAGTTGTATTTCACTAGTTATTTGGCTTTGTGTGCCATGTTGAAAGATAGCAATGCTATGGAAACACTTAGTAAGTGCAAGTATCAACTATAGCTGGAAGAAAAATCTTCCCAGTAAGAATGTCAAGTTTTGCAAAATTCCACTAAGCCCTTCACTGTCCCAAGTTACTGTAACGAGTCTAAAAAAAAAATACTTACGTAAACTGAAAAATAAATGCAAAACATCTATTAAGCAACCAAAAAAATTGCAGGAATTTCTCCTGTAGTTAAACAAAAACTACTGAGTACTTCCTCATTCTCTTTACCTCCCCCTTAAGTCTTTAGGGGAGAACCATCTTCCCATTAATCCTCCCAGCTGAGGAGCGTGTGCCATTAAGCATGATTATTTATTAAGTTCTTCCACTTCAGGTTTTTGTTGCTGTTGTGGGTATTTTTAATTAACACAAACTACCAAAGGCAAAGGTTAGATTTAGAGATCCAACAGCTAAATGCCATTTAAAATTCTTATAAATTTGAGGCTTCCAGAAAACTATTTGGGTACAGCCTTTACAAATTCTGAGGGGAGCCACGCTGCCAGGATAAAAGTTCCCACCGCAGATTGCTGGACGTTCAACTTGCCTCCTAGGACTCCCTACAAAACGCTGTAGGGATAGGACAGTACGGGATATTAACCTCGAACCTTTGCGCCCTAAATTAGGGCTTTGTGGCATTTTTTCTTCTCCAAAAGAAGTCAGTTTTAATGATTTCTAAAATAGACTACTCAAAGCACTTGGGTAAGTATATGTGGGCATCCCATGCCTTTTAGGGGCAAACAATATGGTTTATCCTTCAGAGGGAACTCGAGTGCACAAAAGGAGAAAGCAGCAGACATTAAAACAATAGACATAAATACAACCAGTTTCTTTACAATCCTGACTGTAAATTGCTTCAGCATGTTAATTTGGTGCAGTACACGAACAAACCATATGGTCAAATGACATTCCTATGTTGTCATCATCGCAGGACAGAGTTGATTTTTCAGCTTGCTTGGAGTGAAACAAAATCCCAGCTTCTAGTGTGATCTTAAAAAGCCGCTTGCATTTGATGAGTAATCTTGGTAGAAGATAGCAATGCTTGCACCGACAAGTCATTCATACAAAAGGCTAAGCTTAAAGCAAGACTGAAAGCAACTGAAACCATTAAAAGGCACAGCTCTTTAATCATGAGAGCACAAGAGAGATTTAATGAATAAAAATTAAAAAGGCTAATGACTTTTCTATATTAAAATACTATTAGTACTTAATATGTTAAAATACTATTTTTCCGACATACTAAAAAAAACTGACAATATCAGGCTACAACCTAAACATGTAAATACTGTGAACACACCTCAATGAGGATTTTGAGCTTATTAAAAAATAAAAAGGCAGCTGGCCAACTAGCATAAACACTAACCAAACATTAAATGCACATGGAACACTACTAGAGTAATACATTTGTGGTCGTTATTCATGCAGTTATTTTCTCAGGCCAGGACACACATAACAACATCAAAGTAAGTACATGCCAGTTATATTGCACACATTACAGGGATTTGGCATACATTAATTTTACACATCATGGCACTGTTTCCCATTAATTCCTGATTCAGTACCAGACAACATGCAAAGAAACAAAATTGCAACCTTTTGACTCCATTCAGTGGAAAATCTTACAACAGTATCGTAGTAATACTTTAGATGTACCAAATAAACCTAAATTAAATGTAAGTTCAATTATCTAAATATCTTTGCTACTCCAAAAGCTCAGAAGTTAAGGTGATGTATGTTTACTTACCAATTTGTTAAAACATTCCTTGCAAACCATAACCACAATTCATTATGGTTAAATTGAATAAACTTTGGTGGGTTTTAGGGGTTTTTTAGGCTGATAAATCACTGAAGTGCAGCAACTTTTTCTTTCAGGATACTGTAACTCCGCCTATGCCTCAGAAAGCCTACATCAGTTTACGAACCTTGCTATTACCCCTTTTCTTTTCCTACCCACGCCATTAAGACTACACAGTATATTGAATTTGAGATATGACAAAGATGCAGTACGGAACTCCAGTTTTGAGGGTCAGACTTGAAAAAATTGTTTCCTGAAATGATTAGTTACACATCTGCAGCTGCTCTGACTGGTGGGGGGAAAGGCAGGATGAGGTAGTACAAATGCAAAGCAAGATTCAAACACATTTTTACAGCATTTCTACAGATCTACAAGAAGACACAATCACATTCAACATGAAATTTAAGACCAGTGCTGTTTCAGTTTAGAAACCTGCAATTATACACAGACATACGTTAGTGGATAATTTCATTACCATTACTTAGATCTTCCAGGCCACTTACCTTTCTGGTTTTGGTATATTTGTTTGCATTGAATACAATATTCCTTATAAGCACTGCAGAGCAATTAGCGTTTTGTCAATTGTTATTTTACTTGGCACAAAAAAAAAATACATTAAACTGATCTAAGTCCCTAGGTATTGCTCCTATACAAAAAACACTTAAAACCACTACTGTTTTTCCTATTTCTGTCTTCCAGTACTTTTTCTCTTTTAATTAAAGTTTCAAGTATCACGGATTTGACATTTAACTGCTATGTATTAAAACTCATTATAGCAGAGATTTCTATCCTACACTGGCTTCGTATCAACAAGAGAACAACTTACCAACATGTAACATCACTAGATGTATTAAGATATCACACGCCTTACAAGTGGCAAGTCAACACCGACTTCAGCAAAGCTCTTGTGGTTGAAAACATCTTAAGTGGGAGCTGAGTGTGCCTCCACCACCAGCCATTCCTCTCTCAGACAGATCCAGATGCTGAGTAATATGCAACATTTTGGCACAGGAGGTGGCTGGGAGCTATGAGTGCACCACGTGCTACCTGGACAGCTGTTCACCCTCTCTTCCATGGAAACAGCAGCAAGCCAAATTAAAACATCTCACAGGCTAACACACAGCGCTACCCAAGGGCTAAAGCCATCCAGCTATCCTAGATGCACGTCAAACTCCCTGCTTTGCTTGTCACCATGTACCAGCACAACTTTTCAATGAAGTTCACGCAGCATACAAAGCAGGGAATTACACAGAATAAAACAAAGTTCTACTTTCCTTGGTAGCATACGCTCAGACAGAGAAATTGAGAAATTTGGCTTCATGGGACAAAATACATGCTAAGGCTTAGTATCTGTTTTGGTACTTATTTTTAAGAAGTTGGCCAAGGGCCAACTGCAGACAGATTTTCTTCTACTGATGATTTTCTGAATACTGGCAGCATCTTCAAAGAGCATCGTTTGATCCAGCTGGCCTAATACAAGGCTTCACTGCATCATGCAGTACAGACCAGTGAAATCAGTTGATGATTTTGGAAGGAGTGCTCTTGCAGCAGCCGACACTCCTCTCAGCACTTCATATACTTCTGATCACATACTTGGGGACAGATACGCAGAAGCACTTTGATGTTATGTAGAGCAGCACTTGGCATTGCAACAGTTTAATGCCCGCTCCAATTCAGAACCCTAAACCAAGCATGAAGGCTCCTTACAGAGCTTAGTTACCTAAGAAAAGGACTCAAAGCCAAGTCAGACAGCTGCCTAAGCCACAGAGCCCAATCTTCTTTGCTACTGCTGGCACTTAGTATCTGTCTCTTCCCCCCACTCATACCCTCCACCCCTGCAATTCAATTTACAATCTTTTAATTAGACATCACTTTAGGTGCTTATAGAATAGCCAAGCAGGTGCTGAAGCCTCAGTTCCTCCTAACCCAGGAGGACCTTCAGCAGAGGACAGGATCCAGCGTGTCAGCTCACTTTCTGACCCAATGCTCACTTGCTGCCTTCCAAGAGTTCTTCAGGAACATGACTCCAAGTCTCTCTTGCTGTAGTAAACGAATCCAGGTTTCCAGCGTGCCAGGCAAGCACTCTAGCAATTCAATTTAATTATATTATGGGGCACCCATGTCTTCCCTCGTCAGCAAAAATGTTTTGTATGAAACGGAGATAAAGCATGCTCTGAAAATGCCTGGAACACTGATTCTTACAGGCAAGACAAGCAGGGAATATCCCGTAAACAAATGCTGACTTCCTTTGGTTGCCAACTTGCTTACCATTAGTAAAACAGACATTTCCAAGTACACCAGAAAAACTAATGAATATATACACACACATACACTTTGCGATATTTGTTTACCACTGTTAGATGTAATGACTGAAATTATGACAGCAAAGACGATTTAATTTTTATTCTGATTCCTTTACTCAGTTTAAGGAAATTGCTGCCAGAGGTACATTCCTTTCACATGTTTGAATATTCAAAACAAAAATAGAAGCTTCCAGCAGGGGGGGAACAAACACACACCACTCATGCATACAAGAAGGCAATTTCAAGTTCTAAAATAAGGGGGGAAAGTAATCAAGATTATACTTTGATGGCTCCATATATAGGAAATATGTTTAGATATAATCTCAGTGAATACACTCAAAAAATTTTGCAAATGCCAATTACTATAAGTTGCAGCCTCCAGACAAAATTAAATGCCTTAGTGCCCCACCTTCTCTGTAAATTTTACCTTTACTTAGGGCAAAGTACATATTTTAGAGCTTACAGGCACTATTTGAAGTACTGAAACAACTATAAAACCTGACATTTTATAAAGCCAGAATGGATTAGACAAAATAATGCTTTATCTGAAGTTCCTGTTATACATATTCTCTGAGGAAGGTCTTATCCAACTTTGCAGCATAAGACTGATTTGTACAGCAAATGGGATCAACTGGAAGTTCTGGTTCAACTTCATTTAAGATTTCTGGGCACAATAAGCTTGTTGAACTGATAAGAGTCAACGAGCAACAGAAACCCTCAAGTAGGGCAGGTAAGGCTATTCAGGCAGTAGGCTTTTAAGTATAGGTAAGATGTTAAATATGAAGATTTGCATTTCAGTATCTTTAGGGAACTAATTAAAATTTGAAGTTAACCTAAAAGTAACAGCATGACTTACCACCCAAATGCCAACATTGGTTTAATATACTTGAGTTAACTGATTAGCCTGCAAATGCTATGCAGTTTTGGACTGTATTGCAATATGTTACTACAAGCAATAAATTCTTCTGTACGCATCTGGCATCATATAACATGATCCTAAATGTATTAAAAAAAAACCACACCACCCTTAGACCTCCATAAGAATTCAGGTGTCCAGCTCCAGGTGACCTCTAATAAATCATATCCACTTTTGCCTGGAGATTTCATCTACTCTAATAGTGTCTAAACTAAGTGGTCAACCTTATTACCTACCAAGAAAGCAGAAAACTAAATGCTACTTGCCTTCCAAAACCAGCAACCTAGTATACCACCAGAAAGAGGAAATCTAAAACCCACAAAACAGCCCACAAACCCAAAAAACTACAACACACCCTTTGTTTTCTTCATCTGTACAGTGAAAAGCCTGTTGGAGCTGAAGTGGTCCCCAGACCGAGAAGACAGTCAAGATGGTGCAATAACACACACACACCTCCCGCACAGATAAAGCGTGGGTGGATAACAACCCATTTTCTTGCCAGAGGCTACTTCTAACAACATCAGCTAACCCAAGTCTACCACACTGAAAGAAGTCCAACCAAGCAAGCAAAAAATTCTTTGCAGAGGCAGAAGCAGGACCAGTACCTGCCGTGAAGTGCCCAAGGACCAGAAAGCAAAACATCTCGCTCTGACTCGTGGGAGAGACTGTCACCTCTCCACAGAAACAGCAGAAGCAAGGGGAAAGTCTCTTGCACCCGAAAAAACATGAATGCAACGGAAACACTGCAGAGGAATACTAAAAGGCTTTGCTGGTTTTTTTCCTAGAGGCTATTCAAACCTCATGATTCACGAGGCTGTGTAAAAGTACAAGGGTGGATGGCAAGGGGCGAAGAGAAGAAACATTTAAGGGTAGTGGAACTGATGGAAGGGTAAACTCTCAAGTGTACCAGTAACTCTGAAAGCAAGGAATAACCATCTCTAAGGATGGCAGCAGGCAGTCAGAAACAGTATCTAATAGTTCCTACTAAATTTATCATGTCTTGAAAAAAAAATCTCACTTGTCTGCACCACCTGCCACAGACTATGGAAATAAAACATCACAAAACATTTGCAATGATTACTTAAATTCAAGATAACATTTAAGTCTATTATCACTCAATTTTAATGCCCAAAAGGAAAGATTGATGGAGACAAAAATAAGGCACCTCTTTCAATAGTTAATTCATGGTTTTTTAAAATAATGTTTAAAACAGAGTTCTATTCTAAGTTCTAAGTTATTGTCAGTGCAGACACATAGCTCCATGATTTATACAGTTAGCGTACAGCCAACAGCAATGGTGTTTATGTTGCTCTATTAGTTGCACTAGATTGAGAAAAAAGTCATCAAACAAAAGGATTTGAGTGATCTGATCTGTTATACATATGCTAAAAAAAAAACCAAAAACCAAAAACCAACCACCAACAAAACCAAAACAACTTCAACAGCAAAAAGAGTCGAAGATGCCACAAAACTTTACCATTTGCAACTTGTTAAAAGCTTCTTGGTATGTCCTACGTCGACCTCCAGGGAGCGTTTTGTCATCGTGTCTCATATGGGTTAAAGTGTTTTGAGGTACGTACTCAGGTAGCAGCATTAATTTTAGCATGCTTATCTCATACCTACTGCTTTTCCCGCACTTTATAATGGTTGCAAAGAATTTTTTTTTTTGTTTGACTGTTTTAATTGATCAGTTTCTGGAATGGGACAAGGTCGAAAAAAATGGTGACAGGTCCCGTAAGTGTAGGACATGGCTTGATGCACAAACAGTATCTGCCCACTGTGCTGCTTTCAAAGTCCATAGCTCTTGTTTGAGAATTACTGTGCCTATTTATTTTCTCGCTTGAGCGATTTCCAAGATGTGAAAGCTGAACATTCAAGTAACTTAATACAAGTACACAGACTCCAGTTCAGATCCAGGAGATACAGTGGGCACGTTAGTCATCAAAAAAGATTAATGAGATCAGACTAAACCCCTGTTTAACAACCTCAGTTGATTTTACTTACAGCAGATGAAAGATCCCACAGAACAATTAGTCCAGCAAGGGGAAGAAACCAGAAGGACAATATAAGCCTAAACTGCTGCAATGCTTTGCAAAGCCAGCGTGTAGCTGGTGCTGCTTACCCTGACAAGTCAGCTGCTTTACAGGCTGCTGAAAGGGGCTGTTCACACTTCACCATGGCTCCATCCTGAGCTGCTGAACTGTCCCTGCTTCTCCCCTTACGGACACTGGTGTGGCAGGTGAGGTGATCAGGTGCAGTCAACAGACTTGACAATAAATTGGGCAGGCAGGTGTGGATGTAGGGATATATTATTTCACTGGTTGGGATTCTTTTTAAACCACTAGATCAACCACTAAATTATCTGAGGTATTTGATGCAAGGAAGCAACAGCCAGGGTAGCAGAGAAAAAAGCGCTGAAAGGGGTGTTCCCATTACAAGTAAAGGATTACAAGTTTAGTTACAACATTAAACCAGCCATCACTCAAAACCACTACATATTTTTCTGCTTGAAAGAAGGCAATTACTCCAACAAATGCTCAGGCATGATTTAATGCCACCTCTTGTTAGTTCTACAATATCAGAAGTGTCTGATGAATTAGCCTGCATTTCAAAGTCCTGTCCCTAATCCTCTTTGAATTCAACTCATCACTGCTTGCTCTTAGCTCTAAGACTGACTCGCTAAAGGGGAAAAGAGAAGAAAAAAAAAAAGCTTTTCCACAGTGTGGGGGGGAGCACGGGCAGGGGAAGCACAGAAAGCAAAGGGTGTGGTGCTTTTGTTTTAATACTTATGCACATGAATAAAGTCTTGTATTTTCTGGAAGTCCAGGAAACTGTAGTTAAGTAATTGAAAGAAAAGCAAAGGATTGAATAAATAAGTAGAGCCCCACTTAAAACGTATGCATCCAATAGCTTCAGTATACTGAAGTATCCCAATAATCCAGGTATTTCCAATTCCCCATCTATATACTTCTGAAGGAAGCAGTAGGCAATCCATCAGCTGCAACACAAGAACCAGCTGTGGCAGAAGGGAAGAACTGAATTAAAAATCCTCCCATGCCTTTGCACACATCTTGAAGCACAGAGAGCAGAAAGGGAAAACAATTAGAACTAAATCCCTTTTCAGCTTAATTTTGTTTTATAAATATTTAAACCTGTCAATGTAACTGAAATCAAAAGGATATACATTTCTCAGAAATGTAAGTATATGTAAAGGCAAAACTGCTGAGGCATTCACATCCACAGTCTGTTAGTAAAGGGAACAAGGTGATTATTATAGCAAAACAACATAGAAATAGGATCCAAAAGAGCTATCTTGGATGCGGAGAAAAAAAAAGAAAAACAAGATGCAGTTAACAGGTTTAGTGTGAGCATTTTGCTGGATCAGATCTGCAGGGTTTTGATGCAATAAGCAACACAACATTATACCCCATTTCCTCAGCCCTAACAGAAGGCTATCGCAGGCACACAAGGAAACTGAAGATAGCTTGAGACAAGGGAATTAAAGTTGCTGTGTCTTGTATCTATTCTGTAGCATGCAAAAGCATTGCTTTGTTCTCTAAGAAAACAATAGGAAAACAAAAAGCAGGTGACTTAAAATCTTACCCTTTTTAAAAAGGGGAAAAGGTTAATCTTCAGATTCAGAAACTGAACCGCTGAAGAACAAGGAAACTATTTCCTTCTACCTCTTTCAAGGAGGACATCTTTGAACAAAATCAGATGGCATAAGTCCCAGAAGTCTGAAAAACTACTTAGTAACTCCTCAAATTAAAATAACCTTATGACAAACTTGCATTTGACAGATGTTTTCTGCCTCCAGTAACACTCTACATATTTTCCCTTCCATTCCAACATTAGGATATATGGACAAGTCTCTGCAGTTCTGGGCACATGACAGTACACGTATTATCACTATTTAGCATCAGAATTTAACTGCAGCTTCTTATTTTTTAAAAAAATTAAAAAAATTGTCCACAGCAAGTGTAAAGTTTTAGTACAGACCAAAGAGTCCCTCAGTAAATTATATCTACTAATGCATTCAAAGATTAAAGGCTCCATGGTAGGAAATTCACACAGATAATTGCCAATAGCATCTTTCAGTTTTGCCAGACCTAGACAGCATCGTTCATCTGAAATACTCTGGACTACAAAATCAGAGCTCAGTCCCATAATAAAGTGGATGCCTATCACAAACCAGACAAGAAGTGTGAAAGGCAGACCCCTGCATCAGGAGAAGAAATATTAATCGCTACAGAGATAAGGGACATCTATACTTCCTTGAAATTCTTTCTGCCAGATTTTACTAGTAAGATTTGTATCTGAAGTAGGCAATGCAGATCTTTTTATCTCTGCTCAACACAGAACAAAACTATACAACATTACACCTTTGAAAGACACCATTCTGCAATAAGGCACCAACTGGAAAAAAAAAAGGGGTGTTTTTTTTGTCTATTAAGGTTAACACCAAAACTGATGTTATTACAGGAAACCAGTGTCAGAGCACTGTATTAGTAAAACTTTGGCCACCAACAGACCCAACAGCTTCTAGGCAGGAGGAAATCGGGCGTCTTGCCTTGCTGCTATGCTTTCTGCTCCTAGCACACAGCTCTGCTTCCCCCCCAACCCCCCAACCTGTGCTTCATGACTTTATTCTTTCCGAGAGAGTACATTCCTTCAAGTTGGGATCCCCCTTTGCTCAGTCCTCAGTGGGGTGCAGAGGGGAGCAGCAGCTTTATGCAGCTAAATTTTATACCAAGTGTATAAGTGGAGCCCTTTAGATATGATTTAGGTCCTGTGTGCAAAACCTTCAAGACTTCCACTGTGTCTCAGATATATTTATGAGACCTGAGAGAACATTACCTTCAGTTGTGAGGCAAAGCTAACAATACACAAACCTCTTAATAGGAAAACAATGTTTTCAGGACTGAAGGGGAGATGTTTAGAAAGGACTGGGCAATTTACTGAAGCACCCCAGGAATCTGCATGCTTGCAAGCAGCAAGCTGGAAGGCGATTTCACACTACACAGGCACAGGGGAGTTAATCTCTTTCTAAAAAGAGGTGGGAAACCTCCTCCTGGATGCTAAGGCCCAGCAACAAGAGGATGGGAGCTAAAGTCTGCTCAAGTTATGGCCTATTCATCTGCAGTCCCTCAGAGGAGAGGTCACCGACCGTGCACCCTTCGCAGAATTCTCACACCAGCTCCACAAAGAGCCCTTATCACAGAAACTGAGCTAAGAGGGGGGAAAGCCAGAACTAAAGGCTGATCCAAGCATGACGGCTAAGCCAGGTGCAGCGCAGAAAGCTTTTGTGCTGCTCTCAAGCCTACCAATATGGGTAAGTCTTGGAATTTAACAACTCAAAATACTCTGAGAGGAAAGATGACTGCAACTCAGATTCCACTTTAAGGCTGCCTAACTCAAACTATTAGAAACTTCTCAATGTTGAAATTTAAACCCTTCTGCAGGATTTTATGAGCTACCATTTTCTAGAATTCATTAGCTCAAACAAGGGTTTTTACTACCAACTTGGAAATGGAATATTAGCTTTAACATTGGAAATTGCCAAAAGATGAGGTAAAAGCCATCATCTGTTTTGGAAGTCATGAATGGTATATAAAAGGTAATAGCAAAACGTCACTCAACACCTGTTTCCACAACACGTACTACCTCACTATTTTCAGCAGTGAGCTCTCTGCCTCCTCTTACTAGATACGCCCATATACTGACATTTAAGTCAGGAGTCATTCCAAAGTGAGAAAAAAAACAAAGGATTTGCGGAGAAAGCCTCCTTAAATTCATCTGTGTGCATGCATATATACATATATATGCACACATAACGTATATACACAGAGAGAGAAGTACCCATTCACATTAGTAGCCAGAAGCGAATTAAAGTCACAGACTTACTTTGTGCTAGAAAAATGGGGACAGGCACAGGGTGGGAGACCAAGTGCACCTTCAAAAGCGCAACAGAAATCCTAATCAGTAGTTTGAGCCACCACAAGGAGACAGAAAAGAAATTAATTGCTCTCTGGCACGTGAGAGAAGAATTGAAATCTTGATCACAGCACAACAGCAAATAACAAAATTAGGAGATACATTACCCTAAAGAAAAAAAAAAAACACCTAAGGAGAAGCAACAAATTTCACAAAAACAAAGGAAAAAAATAACAGTATCAGCTGTCTTGATCCCAAGCCACAGCAGCATTCTCAAATTTAGCTGGTAGAATAAAAGCGCATGTTCAGCTTCCTGAAAAACACATTGTCACATAGATTAGAAAAATCCTTAACAATGAGAGAGTAAAGACTACATAATACTCAGGGAAGTAAGTGTATGTGTATACAATAGAAGGCAGCTTCAAATAACAAATTAGCTGCAGCAAGAATACTGTTGTCAGTTTGATGCTTGTATTGACCAGCAGGCTTCATATTGAGAAAGATCAGTGCACTGCTGCAAAAAATTTAATTGCTCTATGTGAACATACCAACTCATTCATATGCTGGGGGTCAATCAAGCAAGATACAGTCAGGTAATACACTAAAGTATCTAACACTACAAATAATTTATTTTTTTTTTAAAAAAAAAGCACAATTCTCATGACCATAAAGATTTTCTGTTTCATTAATAGGATATTACTTCTTATTTCTCGTAATTTTTCATTTTGTTTTCTGTAACAGCCAAAACAGTAGCAGAACTGACAACATGAAATAGGTGATGTGGTGGGAAAAGAGTGAGGATTATTTTAGCATTGGCTATTCCACAAAGTACTCAGGATAAAAAAAAATACACAATGTGAGACAGCGACATTTTCTTTCCTTGCATCAGTCGGAAAAAATGGGGTTTATTTATGCCCTTGCATACATCGCAGATGCAGTCCTTGGTTTTGCACAGCAGTAACACCACTTCACACCTGAAACCTGGCTCATCTACTCTTTTCCAACTGTTACCCAACTAGAACATCATCTCTACAGGATAGCAACCTTCTTTCTGGCCAAAAAGGTGATCACTGTCTTTAAATCAGTCTCACACTCGAGTATGAAGTGCCACTGTGTTGACTAAATTTATCAGACACATCACACACAAAAAATAATTCTCAACGCTAAACTGTGCAGATTGCTATGGCTGTATTTTCCACTTTTACTGACTGTAGAGACTGTTTAATCTCTCTTTTATACATCATCTCATTTTATGTAGAACTTTAATCAGGCTCATCCTTTACAAACACTTAAACCAGATGTCCTGCCCCAACGTTCAGACGACGTGGGGATAAAGGGAACAAGTAGTAACATGAGATACTACATGTAGATATCAAGACAGTTGCATCACTGGCTTTTCAAACTACTTCCTTCATCACTGTTCTTTGAAATCATCTGTAATTCCTCAACACGATGAGGTATTAGAAGTGTCAAGTTTCATCAGCCAGTCCTTTCATTTCAAGGCTGAACGATAATATTTCTGAGAGCAACAGGTTATAGCTGTAGACATCCAGTCTTCTCAAGCCTGAAAGCTACATCCTTTAAGGCAAAAGAAGAAACACCCACACCCAGACCAAAACAACTTTTCTGGATAATTCTTAAGTCCTACAACAATTTGTTTCATCTAAAAGATTTAGAGGAGAGAATAAGAAACAAGTTGTTCATCAAACTCAGAGGGATTCAAGCTACATGAGTCAGAAGTTCTCAGATACTGTCTTATCTTCCTAATGACTTGTTTTGAATAGTGTGGATAAATAAACCAGATATAGTTGGCTTGCTTCAATTTTTAGATCAGTCACGCTATCCAAAAGTTAGACCCACCAGATTTTCACACATTCACACATCTAGTTTCCTACCCCATTTTGTTTGTATTTTGGAAAAAAACACCAAAACAATGAGCCACAGCATACAAGTGAAACTGAGCTTCAGAGAAGTAGTAGTTAGCATAGCCATACTCCTAACTCACACAGACTAATAATTCAAAAGCTATTCCTAGACCAATGAGTAAATATGATCTGTCAAACTCATTAAATTCTAACTCACATAGCCAGATTAGTAGTCGAGTTGCAGCCTAAATGCAGCTTTACCATCATTTTTAAGACTTCAGTAAAACTAGAATAGATAACAGAACTATGCAAGCAGCAACATTTGTAAACTAAAGCCATGGGAAATTAGGCTTCATAATCTTAACCCACCAGGAGTTACAAATATTTCAATTCACAATACAGCTGTTCCTTCAGGGACATAATCTGATCTGTCCTTATTTACTACATTGTCTAGTTTCAAAGAACTTGACAAAGATGAAATATTGAAGTTTATTTTGAATTGAACAACAGATACAAAAGCTGGAGGAGGAAGAAGAATAGGAAGGAAAGAAATGGGACAGTCCATCAAAAGAGTTTTCTAGGGTGGGAGGAAGGCTAAAAAAATATGATGCACACAGATGCAAAAAAACTCCTAGAGAAAATGAAGGGAAACTCCAAAACCACCAAGCAACAATTCAAAGCAAGTTTTTCTTTGACATTTAATTCTCACTACTGGATACCTATGTTTCAGATAACAACAGCTTTAAAAGGTTTATTATTAAAAACATAGACTGCTTGAAAACTCATTTGTTTTGCACTTGGAGGAAAACACAGATAAAGACAGAGACATAGATTAGGTTACCTGCTCTTAAGGTGTGTGCTGTTCTGTTGAAGGATATTACTCACATGTTGAGATTAAACTTGAAAAAAATGAAGCGCTAAAGAAAATTCTGAAAGATAAAACCCCCTACATTTACACAAGCGCTAAAAGCAACATTCACAAATAATTTAAAAGGGGAAAGGAGGGGGGGAGACACATTACCTCCTCTAGCTACTGAACTACTGAATGCTACATTCCAAAAGCCAAATATCTGCTACTTTTTGCCAGGCCTGAGCAATGTTGCTTGGTGACTCCAACTTTTTCCACGTTTTTCCTTTTCACTCATGCACTCACACTTCTTTCCTCTAAGAGGATGAATCAGTCATAAAACTGGAGTTGAATTCTTGGATGCTCAAACCAATCAGGCGCCACTGAATCAAGCTGTAACACAAACAGGAGCAAGTTATAGCAGTGGTTTCTTGCACCGCTTCTGAAAGCCACCAGCTCTACTTCCTCAACCTAATTTCAAAACCCATTCTGATCCTGTTGTTCACAAGGTTGTCCCTTTCCCTTCCTCCAAATGTTTTTGATTGCTGGCATTATAAAAAGGAATTGCTTACTGTCAGCATTAGCTGCACCTGAAAAACCTATGTATTATAATTTGGGATGGCCATACTTGGTTCTAAAACAGACACGGTTTACTTTCTGTTACTGCTTCAAAGCCATGCACCCAGCAACCACCATTTTTGCAGTTTCTTGTGCTTGTGTTCCTTTACCATCAGCGCTTAAGGCAAAATGCTCAAAAACCACTGTCTGCTTCATACCCAGTGCTAACCATTTGTTGTAATGGCAGATATATAGAAATAATGCTGAGATTATATGAAAGTAGTCTCTAAACTTTCTTATACAGGGATAAATGCAACTGGGCAAGAGTTTCCCTTCATAACCACAATAATATAACATGTTGGTTGGGAAGACTTGTTGCACAAAGTTATTATTGGGTTTATTCCTCTATCTGCTTTCATTACTACCAAAGGAATTATCTTTTCTGGCTGGAGTTACTGAAAACAACAAATAGCCCATTGCTAAAGATGAGATAGGCAAATTGTCAGTCATAAGCGGGAGCTTAGAATTTTAAAATCATATTCATATGACCATGAGTAGGTAAAAACCAATAAAACATCAAATATTTGTTAAAATTCATGACCTACAATGGGATCAGTAGGTTTTCTGAACACCTTTACTATAAAGAACACTTTATATAAAGAACACCTGATTAAAAACCAATTTACTTATAAAGGCTACTAGTTTAAATGTTTTTCAGATACAATAATAAGAATGTCTTATTAAATATATGACTACAAACAAGAACTTTGAGAATAATCTTGGTTCATTGCTTGGTTACAGTAGGCCTGAAGCAGGGCACACAGACAGGTTTATTGATTAGTTTTGGGCACAGGAAGATCTTGCATTTATGAAATCAACATACTTGGGGCAAAGATAAACTTACACAGGAACTCTTACACTGCAGTTTACGCTTCACTTTAATAGAAGGTATTGATTCCATCTTAAGCATCAGCTTATTCCACTGCCAGTAGCATCACTGACGAAAAACAAGTAACTTTTTCTGCTTTTTCAGAAGTGTTTCAATGAATGGTAAAATTGTATTTATGGAATAATGAGATACCCCTGACACCACTACCAGTAAAAAGCAGAGTAGTTTTTTTAAGTCTGGGATACAAAGTTTTATTACAATTATTCAGCATTTGTTTACTGAATTACGTATTTGAAATAGTTAACTGGCAACCACACTTTCAGCCTTGTGAATAGCAAGCAGCACCTTGTATTTCTTAGTGTCCCCTTACAAAGGGATGAACCTATGCCTGTATCTTCTCAACGTAAACACTTTCAAGCTGAAGTTGTACATTTTTCCACTCCTGTTTAAATTAGGTTGCTTAGCCCAGTTTTCCTACACGTTAATGGATTTTTACTACCATCTTGCACTCCGCTAGGTTTCTGGATTTAAAAAGTTTTTTTGATTTTTTTTTTTAAATCCACATTTCTATATGGAGTGATTTAAAATAAAAGAGACTGCCCTCATAATAGTTTTTATTTTGTATGCTTATTCTTCCTTGCCCTCCTCCCCCAAAGAAAAGGTGGTACCTCCCACAGTACCTCTCAAATAGTTTACACACCTGATAGCAATTCTCAGGGATAATTTTGGGGAACACCTACCACCACCACAACCAACCACCTCACCTTGAAGAGCTCTACCACATCAAGAAGGGTGAGCATACGGAGCAGGGGAATTGATACAAAAGATGATCTGGAGAACATAATCTATAAACCCTCAGATGTGATACCAAGATGATTCTCTTCTGAACAAAAGATAATGCTTCACACTTTTTAACTGGGTTAGCCCTTTGTATCTACTTGGATCTGTCCAAGTTAAAATTCCAGGAAACTCTGTATGAGAGCAGAGATAAAAGAATTTGAGGGAAAAATGCTGAACCTGCAGGACTGACAGAATCAGAGTTAAGAGATTTTTCAGAAGAAAGGGACTCATCTGGAACTTTCTAGAGTGGAGGGGAAAGGGGAAAAAAGGAGAATATAATATACTGTTTACTCATGAAACCCAAAAACACGCATCTAAGGACAAAAAAAATAAAGCTGCATACTCAGGTTTAATTATGGAAAAGAAAAGCATCTTGGAAGGCAGCAGAGATCATAAGGAATGGTCTCCAAATTGAAAAGAAACCTAGAGCTCTGCACCAGCAGGATCAAGAAAAAACAAACCTGCTCTGAATTCCAAAATTAATCTTAATCATTAATATCTACAAACTATATAACAGTATGAATAATACATATTCCAGATGAGAGAAAGTACATATTTGTTCTCTTCATGAAATCATTCCTTTGTAGATGAAATCAAATACTGGTTATTTTTACTTAGCTTTGAGTTCTCACATTTTCATCCCCTTAAAAGGGAGAACTGCATCCCTGATGATGATGGATATTCTTGGAGATCAGTATGAGCTGCAGGGCTCTGAACTTTCTAGAAAAAGTATACTGAAATCTTGTAACCTTTTGAAGAAAATAATGTCATTATTGCCAGCCAAACACTAAAAGCATGCATTTCTGTAGCTAGGGTGAAAAAAAATACAGTGTAGGAAGCAGGAAATGCACCAAGTGTCAGGGAACCCAGATGAGAGTGCTACTAGAAGAACAATCCCAGCTCCCTCCTCCACACTATTGATAAACCAGACATGTCTGGCTTTCAGTGAAGAACTAGATTAAAACTAGTTTTCCCTGCTCTTGCATGAGACTTTTTGCAGTTTGCTTTCTTAATCCTCTTTCTATATTGGTTCAGCACACAGAAGGATGTGCACACTGGCAGTATGTTTAGTTACAGCTGAAAAACAGTTCAAAACCCCCTTAAAGCTCATTTTTAATGAGCTTTGGATATCTAGGTCTGAATAAGTAGAAAAGCAAACCTGGTTTTGTCACATGCACAATGCCACCAAAAGATTACCTTGTTCAAATAACAATCAACCCAACTAGCAAGAACTAAGGACATAGATGATACAAAGGTGAAGAAGGAAAGCTGGCAGGCACAGAAGAGCACATCTGTCCAGGAGCTCTTCATTGGGGCTCTGCAGAACAAAGAGGAGCTCTGCTTTGACGGATAGAGCTCTTGTGGTAGTGACTCAAAACTGTTAGAGAATACTTTCAAGCACAGTTTCTCATGCCTTCCATCTAGATATTTATTAATCTCTTACCAAGTGCCAACACAGCACCAGTTTTCAGCTTTCAGTTCCATTTTCCACTAAAGGTGGGCTCAGGCATCTCCAAGCAACCATTAAATTACACTTTGTGGAGTCCAACATGCAGAGCTATGGTAGCTATGACCCTGGTAAAAGTTGTGAAGCTCAAGAGCATGCAAGTACTGATAATGTGAACCCAGAGACTCAGCAAAAGTCAGTTTTGATAGACCAATTACACCAGTCCTCTTCATGTGGCAGAGCTAGCACATGCGAGCGCACACTGCGGCAAAAGTATTATAGTGTTTGTGGATAACATATTGGGAGGACATGGTCCAGCCAAGGCAGCAGGCTTGAATCACCAAAAGGAGAATCTGGTCATAAGGACAGCCCTCTTGACTGCTCAGAAGTAAAGGAGTTTGTGCCCTGGGAAGTTTTGCTCTCTTCCTCTCCAGTTTTAGAACTACTAAATCTCATCTATTAGGCTGACCCAGAAGATGGATGTGCAAGACATTTTTAAAAGTACATAAGTAAACTCAATTTTCTGGTAGCAAATTCACTTGCATTTTAGTGATCCCTACTGAACCTAAAGAAGGGATGTATTTTCTCAACAGAATGTTATTCTCTCTACAAAAATCACCCTGGAGCTTAATTTTTTTTAAAAAAGCTTTCATGCATGCATGAATAATGGAAACTGAAGGGGTGGGCAAACCAAACCACAGTACATATTTAACACATAAAAGATACAAAACTTCAAAATATGTCATTTGCCCTATTAATTTCACAGGTGCCTACTACTTACAAGTAAAGTTTCAAACAGGTCTTCCTTGTAAGAGCAGTAAGTATTGAACTTTTGTAACAAAACAAGAATCTGCTGGACACAAACTAGATTTCCATTGTAAGATTTCTCCTTAAAAGTTAAAACAGGTTCCATCTCAGAAGCCTACCTTTCCAGAAGCTAACACAGGCTATGAGAAATCATTCTCAATTGTTCTACAGCACCTGACACAGAAACATTGACTAATATGACAAAAAACGTATTTCTCCTTTTCCAGTGGTCCCTCAGGGAACTTTGATAAAGCCAAATACCACAGCACATGCATTAAAAAGTCACTGGCCAACTAAAAAAATTATTAGAGGAACAGCTTTTTTGTCGCACAACTAGGAAACTGTATGGAAACATATGCCTTTCATAGGAAAAAGAGTTACAAGGGAGAGAACAAAAAATTAAATAGCTGTTCTGGCAGTCAATACTTCTCTTATCCTAGAAAAACATACCACATGCCATCCATCGTGAGAAATGTATTAATAAAGAAATGAAAAGTCTAGAATCTTTAGGCTGCCAAGTTTCACTGCAGCACAAGAAAACCAAGTTTGGCTTCCTCTTAACTCCTACTCATGATCTTATCAAGTTCTTGTATTAATCTTCCAATGACTCACATCCAAACAAACAAATCTTCATCTTTTAAATGATTAATTAAAATACTACCGGTAAGATTCATATAGATATAAACAAGAAGAAAAAGCGCTTTATCAAAATAAGATAGGGAAAATGCAAGAAACATGCTAACCCAAAAGTTTCTGTGTGAATGCTTATCTGTGGGTTGACAACATTCCTGTTCTGAATGATACTCTGTTTAAATTAAGATTTATTAGGAGTACACTAAATATACCTCTAGGTCTACCAATTAAGGCATTGCTTGCTAAGACAGATGTTTACAGATGATTGAGGAATAACTTGGCAAAACGGTCAAGAGTTGTCTAATTTACTACTAGCTATATTACCTAGTAACATTCCTTTCCATCTTGAGAAGGTGACTGTAAAGAAAGGGATTTTCGACTTTTGTTTTTAAACCCTTGGAGGAATGTATACCGTAGACATTACTCCAACTATCTAAAAGTTAAAGCTAACAATATTACAGAATTGTCAAATGTACAGCAACAGCTAGCTTTTCCATGCAATTAATACATTCTAGCCTATCTACTTTCTCAGCACTGCATTAAGGATTTAAGCATTTCTTTATAAAATGTTCCCAACATTGAAGTGTCTACACACACACTTTAATATTACGTTTAGTTTTCCCTGATATTTTTTTTTTTTTAATTGAAGAACAGATACTCCTGACATTAACTTTTGGAAGAGAATTTTAAGACTTCAGAATGAAGGCATGACAGCTACGTACTGCAACAGGATTTGTATCTTTCCCAGGCATTGACTGGAGAGTGAGAGCTGAATTAAATTGTTAGGCCAATCTGCCAGCACAAACAAGAACTTGAGTAAATAGTAGTTTTCCTCTTAATTCACAAGGCTGTGTTTTGGGCAGAATTCATTTCAGTGCCTCCACAATGACCCACAGAAGAACTATCCCCAGAGTTCACAGCTCGCTGCTTGGCCACGGGCCATCCCCTGCACCACGCAGGAGTTGGCAATGCACGCCTGCTCAGAGCTGCCAGCTCAACTGCGTGCTCTGCCAGGAAGCCACCGCTCTGTGGGCTCATACAAGCCTCTGGGAGAGAGCAACTGATAACCAATTATTCCTTACAAATATTTTTCAATGCAACAAGCACTGTGGACTACATTTGCTCTTCTCCGCCTGTATTTTCTACCGTTAATTTACTGCAGTCAGGAGGAGCATCAGCTTTTGCTCCACTGCTAAGCTTAGCCTGCTCAAATCGATTATGTGCGGTTTCAATGACATTTAACTGTTTCAGCATGAAGTGCCTGGACATGCCTGCCCCACTTACATTTGCTGGGTGCCTAGTCCCCCTCTTGTGAGGCTATTCATGGCTAATACAGCTTCAGTCTGACCTCTGATCAGCTTATTGGCCACATGAGCAATAAATCATAGAATCATAGAAAAATGCTTTTTTAGAAAATACACTCCTTAGTTGCAATCAATACAACTGAATAAACATGTCTCAAAAACAGGCAACGCTTCACTTGGCCATGTGATGGCCTCCATCACATGGCCTACAGACTCACCTGTTGACATACAGAAGTTAAAAATATCTAACTAAGTAGCATAAAAAGCAGAAGACAGCCAGTTTTGCAATCCATATTGCACTGTACAGTGCGTGTTCTTGCACAGGGTTGTGGTCTTACGTCAAATAAGCAGTGAAGTATCACATCAAAAGATGAAATATTAGGTTTTTCCTAGCTTGTATTGCTATAGAATCTAAATGACATCTAAGACGATAACTGGGCCCTAAGCCCTACTGAGTACTTAAATACAGAGCAACTTTACTAGTTTTCCAGTTATATTCACAGGCAGCCTTATTATCATTTTTGAGGTTCAACAAGGCCAAGTGCCAGGTCCTGCACTTTGGTCACAACAACCCCGTGCAACACTACAGGCTTGGGGAAGAGTGACTGGAAAACTGGCTGGCAGAAAAAGACCTAGGGGTACCGGTTGACAGCCGGCTGAATATGAGCCAGCAGTATGCACAGGTGGCCAAGAAAGCCAATGGCATCCTGGCTTGTATCAGGAACAGTGTGACCAGCAGGAGTAGGGAAGTGATTGTGCCCCCATACTCCACACTGGTGAGGCCGCACCTCAAATACTGAGTTCAATTTTGGGCCCCTCACTACAAGACAGACATTGCATTGCTGGAGCATGTCCAGAGGAGAGCAACAAGGCTAGTGAGGGGTCTGGAGCACATCTGATGAGGAGTGGCTGAGGGAACTGCGGTTGTTCAGCCTGGAGAAGAGGAGGCTGAGGGGAGACTTTACCACCTTCTACAACTGCCTGACAGGAGGCTGTAGCCAGGTGGGGGTCGGCCTCTTCTCCCTGGTAATGGGCGACAGGACAAGGGGAAATGGCCTCAAGTTGTGCCAGAGCAGGTTTAGGTTGGACATTAGGAAAAGTTTCTTCACCGAAAGGGTTGTCAAGCATTGGAACCGGCTGCCCAGGGAAGTGGTCGAGTCCTCCTCACTGGAGGTATTTAAAAGACAGGTAGACAAGGTGCTTAGGGACATGGTTCGTGGTGGGATGGCAGGGTTAGGTTAAGGGTTTGACTTGATGATCTTAGAGGTCTTTTCCAACCTAAATGATTCTATGATTCTAATGGGGAACCTATCCCAGAATGAGCATGTGATAACAAAGACAAGCCCATTTGTCAAACATCCAACGTGATTGTTGTCAAAACAGACATGTAATTTAATTTGATTTCACTTAGCAACTGCTAAAAGCCAAGCAATGTGATACTAATTAGTTCATGATGACAACAAAAGGAAATTCCCAATTACTCTAAGGATTACTTTTCTGAAGCCAACCTTTCCTAATAAAGACGAAACTTCTATACTTACACAGAAAGACTTGATCGAAAGATTAAAACTCTAGAGAATCAAGTTTCTGCAAATGTACAGAAAGGTACTACAAAGATAAACTTTGCATTACAGTACTTCATTTACTACTTTAATAGCTGTACAGAGCTTTTAGAAGACAAAAGTCATGTTTCATGTGACTATTACTTCCCTGCATTTATTAACGATTTGGGGAGGCAGGACAGGTTACCCTCATTTTCAAGTATCTTGATAACAAGAAATAATACAACATTCATCATAATGTCATAACATTACAGCTTGATAACATTAAAAGATGGAGTGCTATGCTACAAGTGTATCTGTGACACTTTCAAAGAAAGGAAGAACTCGGATAACATTCAAGATAGTGGGCAGGTCCCCAGCTAAGAGAAAGACAAAAATTAAAAAGTCAGTTAAGAACCTCTTCAACATTATACAGAGATAAAAAAGTTAAACAGAAGTCAATCAAAACAGCTCCTTCTCATCTTAAACAAGTAATCCTGCCTAAATCCCTACTTTCCTTCCCCCCCCCCCCCAACAGTTTATCCATACAAAACTAAGAGTCCTAATCAAACTTTTTTTGACTGAGATTCAGTAAGAAGTTTGAAGCTTGAAAAGATTAACTGTTTGGCTTGCTGTATCATACAACACACATATCAATTTAGATAAATCTAATAAAAAAGCCTAAGGAATAAAGCTTAGGTATTTGCTACAGCTAGGCTCTTGATGAAGAAAAGTCATTAATGAAGGAGGCGAAAGTAAAAGCAGAGCTATAACAATTAATAAACTTTAAAACTACGAGCTAACACCAAGAATAATTTGGGAAAGGGTAAAGAAATCAAAGCAACTGTGGTATATAGTTACACAAACACATACAAAAATATCACTGAATCATCTTCATCAGTCCCATAAAAAGATAAGATACCCAAACCTTGAGAGAGGGAAAAAAACCCCACACAAATATATATCTCAAGTACCCCATATATTAAGCCTATTTGGTATACGTTTTCTATGAGAGGCTTTCCAAACACTCTGCAAGAAGATTGGAAGTAATTTATCACGTAAAAGCAGGCCCTTCGCATGAAACTCCTTTCAGAGATGCACGCGGGTCTCAAAGGGTTCAAGGGTTCAAGATAACGACAGGTTTGATTGGAATGTGCTAGACTGAATTTATAGCTGTTATTGCTGTTTAGCTATTAATTGGCAGGCTCCTGTGCTTGCCATGGGGCTTGCTTGTCTTACTGTGTATTAGATTCTGGTGCTCATTAGTGGCTGCTTTTTGCTTTCGCTGCTTGCTGTACTGCTGATCATCTTACTCTGCTGTGCCCATGAACGTTTTGGTAACAGCAATGGCGCTGCTGTTTCTGTGCTGCTGTACTGGACAGGCTGGAACCCCAATGTAAACTCGAGTCAAAGGGACTGTGATCTGTGGATGAGTCCACATGAGAGCAGGACACCTCAAAGCATCTGTGGCTGCGGATAAACCCATGCCACAGCAGGTACATCTCAAAGTGTCTGTGGCTGTGGTTACATCTGTGCCACAGCACGTAACACTTCTGAAGGGATTGTAGCCCAAAGATAAGTCCATGCTGAAGAAGGTACAGCTCAAAACATCTGTGGCTGTGGATGTAGCCAGAGCACCTCAAAGTGTGTGGCCAGTAATAAGCCCACAACGGGGCAGGTATGCCCCTGGAGGGACTGCAGCTAAGGGTTAAGGCCATGTCAGAGCAGGTTTACTTCTGAGGGCATTGTGGCCCATGGAGAAGGCCACGCTGGAGCAGGTGCACCTCAAAGCGACTGTGGCTATTGATAAGTCTACACTGCAGCAGGCATACCCCTGGAGAGACTATGCTCATAGATAAGGCTCCACTTGGAGCAGGTACACCCCTGAGGGACTGCACTGGAAACAGGGCTGATAACACAGGGGTGTTTTCATTACTGCTGAGCAGGGCTTACACAGAGTCAAGGTCTTGTCTGCTTCTCGCGCCACCCCACCAGCAAGGAGGCTGGGGGGGCACAAGAAGCTGGGAGGGGACACAGCTGGGACAGCTGACCCCAAGTGGCCAAAGGGGTATCCCACACCATATGATGTCATGGTCAGCACATAAAGCTGGGGGAAGAAGGAAGGAGGGTGACATTCAGAGTGGTGGGGTTTGTCTTCCCAAGTCACCGTTACACACGATGGAGCCCTGCTTTCCTGGAGATGGCTGAGCACCTGCCTGCCCATGGGAAGTAGTAAATTAATTCCTTGTTTTGTTTTGCTTTGCTTTCATGGCTTTTGCTTTACCTATTAAACTGTCTTTATCTCAACTCATGACTTTTCTCACTTTTACTCTTCTAATTTTCTCCTCCAACACGCCAGGGGGGAGTGAGCAAGCAGCTGTGTGGGGCTTAGTTGCCAGCTGAGTTTAAACCACAACAATGTTGTTAAAAGTCTGTCATCATTAAGTGCTCCAAATCCCTTTGCCAATTAAGATCCACCTAACTGCTGAAGCAATATTGAAGATTAGTACTATCAGAGTAATTCAAAATCATTATGGCTATGAGGAACAGAAGAAAAATCAGACAATACCACGGATCCTTAGAAGGCATGGTCGGTCTCAGTATAAATACTTTGCAAATTAATCATGGAGATTTATAAGCATGCATATAAAAGTTAGAAATAAGTTTCCAGTCCAGAAATGCTAAGCAGCAGTTTCATAAACTGTTTTAACTCCAGGAAGATGTTTAAAGCATCCAGCACCTACAAAGGTACAAAATACCTTAAGTGAATACTTATCATGCTTCTAGAAAGGAGCTCTTGAGAGTCACTGGAATATTACAATCCTTACCATAGGTTTCAATACAGATCAAAAATAAACTCCAGAGATACAACTTCTTTTCTCCTGCAGGCACAAGTGGAGAAAGTTGCAAGTGAAAGGGTATTTCCTTCTCTATATGCATTTCAAGAAACATCTTTGCAAGAAGCTAACTATAATTCCCAGAGAGACATTTTATACCAGTAATCTAGCCCCCCCGAGTCTTCAAAAGTAACCACACTCCTTTCCTGTTTAAGCTACGGAAGGAAGCTTTCTCTCATCAGTCATGCTCTGAATAAATGTTTTCATAACAAAGAATCCAAACCACTGCAGATTTCAGAGCCTCAAAAAGAAAACTTCACAGATATCTTTAACACTATTTAACACTATTCCCAACAAATAAGAGAATAGCAAGAAGTGAGAAACAGTATTTTTTCCAAGTCTTGCTCAATAGAACATCTTAAAAGTTGACCCCCAAAAAAAGGTTTGTTTGCAAAATGGCTCTCTGCCCTAAAAGTTTTCCTTAAGTTTTTAAAATGAGAACAAAGGGTAAAACATCAAGTTCTGGTGATCTCAGATTTGTCAAAGGATGTAGACTATGAGTTGCCACACCTTAATAGAAGGCATAGGTATAATAAAGAACAAAACTCTTAAGAATAGTGAATCTTCACATTAAGGAGCAGAAAAGAGTTTTCTTCACTGAACTGTAAAGGCAGAAGTCATTCCTCCCTCACTGAACTGATAGACTGTGTGCATCCAAAAAAATCCGACAATCATTAGAAGTCACGTTTCATTATTCAGCACGCCTAACTTCACTTTCCGAAACATCATTTTGCAGCTGACAGCCTGCTGACAGCCTCCCAGTTTTGGCTGGGATAGAGTTACTTTTCTTCACAGTAGCTAGTATGGGGCTGTGGTTTGGATTTGTGCTGGAAACAGGGCTGATAACACAGGGATATTTTCATTACTGCTGAGCAGGGCTTACACAGCGTCAAGGCCTTGTCTGCCTCTCATACCACCCCACCAGCGAGCAGGCTGGGGCGGCGCGAGAAGCTGGGAGGGGGCACAGCCGGGACAGCTGACCCCAACTGACCAAAGGGATATCCCGCACCATATGACGATATGACATCATGCTCAGCATATAAAGCTGGAGGAAGAAGGAGGAAGGGGAGGGCATTCAGAGTGGTGGGGTTTGTCTTCCCAAGTAACTGTTACACATGATGGAGCCCTGATTTCCTGGAGATGGCTGAACACCTGCCTGCCCATGGGAAGCAGTGAATGAATTCCTTGCTTTGCTTGTGCACACAGCTTTTGCTTTACTTATTAAGCTGTCTTTATCCTGGTGGGATGGGGAGGAGTGAGCATGCGGCTGGGTGGTGCTTAGCTGCCGGCTGGGGTTAAACCATGACACAGCGTTAAAGAACATAACTTCTCTGGAGCATCATCAACTGGCATCCACATTAGTTCAAAAACAAGGATATTCACACAAAGTTGTGATCAGGAGGGCCTGCATATAATTTTTAGAAAAATAAGTATGAAAGGTTAACAGCATAAGGAACTAACAAGGAATATTAAGCATTATGGGCATTTGCATTTCAAAGTTTAATAACCTTTGGCAGGTATATAATTTCTGTGGCAGTTTTCAAGTACTCAGACAAATGAAGACAGACAGACAAAAGATGGTTTAATAAATTAATTTTAGCCAAAGTGAGAATCACATATAAAGAGAGATTTCAATTTCTGCTGATTTTTCATATTAATTTGCACTGTTGACTGCTTTCCTCCTCTTAATACTATTATCAAAGAACTTCAAATAGCTCTAGAAATCTCTTTCCTACAGACCTTATTCTTCAAAGAAATTCAGAAGGTACAGAACAAGCCTTTAGCAACAAGCATTGAAACAGGTAAGCACATCTCTATGTTAGAGTCGTTATCAACTAGGGCTACTGTCTAGATCATGCAGTATTTCCTCTAACTTCTTTCTAAAATAGCAGTAGACCACTAGGAAAAGGAGTATCACGTCAAATGAAGGCAAAGAGGGCATGTCTCAACTTCCTTCATCACGGTCAGACATTAGATTTGTCCTTTAGTAAAGATAATCTTTCAGGAGTTAAGAGGAAGCAAATTTACAGTAAAGCATCCCTGTTGAAATCCCAATATTCTTGCTTAAGACTTTCCCAAATCACTAGAGAAATATGAATTTATTTATCTGAAAGATGTTATTAGTTACCTGGGAAACTATGGAACCTACAAAAATCTGGCTAGTAGCTGCAACAATTATAAAAATGAATTTGAGTTTTAGATTAGAGAACTTTTTCCAGCACCCTTGGGAAAAACCACTCACTTCCACTGTTCAGACGGATGCTACACCTGCTACCAGAACCCAGAGAGACTGGGCTGTCTGGGCAGCCCTATGGAGCCCCAGCAGGCAGGAGGTGACAGTAAATCCTATTCCTTCCCAGAACAGCAGTCCGGGATCAGAACCACTAATCCTTCATTTAGTACTCCAATTACTAATGGAGTCTTCAGAAACATTAAGGTCTGTTAAAGATTCATTGGAGTTGGCAGGTGCAGTATCAGAAAACTGATTGAACACAGATGTTTTTATAGCCAATATGCTACACAACAACGTAACCTGTCAATCAAGGGAAGAGCTAACTATATGCATCTATCACACTTCTTTCCTGCAGTAAAAGGACAGAGAGGAAAGGATGAAATGACTTAAGGAGAAGAGTTAAGATACCATAGAAGACAAGAACGTAAGTGGTTGGAATATTGATGGAAAGAGAAATTGCAGTACACTACACCAACTGTAACCTTCCAGTTAAAAATCACCAAGTTCAGAGGTCCCAACCAAAACAGCTCAGCTGAATTACCACCCAGACTATAGAACCCTAACTCTTGTCTTTACCTGACAGTAAAGTTTTCAAAGCTCATCACTCAAGGGAGATTAGTGCAGTGGGGAAAACGCAGCATTTGACTTCAGCAACAGAAATCAAGTTTTAATTGTCAAAGCCATTTTGAGAAAGTGGCAGATCTGCGTATGACTGGCTCTATTGTTTGTTAGCAGAAGACAAAATAGCGCAGTCCCAAAACTGCAGAAACAAGATACAACTTCTCATGCAAACCTAATCTGCCCAGTATGACATTAAACAAAGAAAATGTTGATGCAACTTTACAAGCAAGCTGTTAAGGAATATGGAAGCATTCATAATTGCAGCAAGATGCTTTTGGCGTCCAACAGAGGGCTGTTAAATGTTGCTTTGAAATTTATCACTTACAAGGTGCAGGGAGCAGGGGGTTTTATCAAAGCTTCAGAGTGCACCCAGCACTGCCCATTTCCTGGGCATCACATACACAGAGCCATGCCAATAGCACAGTCAGGAGGCTGTTTATAATACAGAAAACCCCCACATTTAGAACAGACCCACAGATTTTATATAGTCATCACGGACACATGCAGCAAGCTGCACCTCTAAATCAATTTGAAGAACAATCAATACTCTGCAACATACCAAGTGGGCTAGGTAAGTAAAGTTTTGTTTTCACAATTTCTTGCGAGCATGCCTTATAGCAAAACAACAAAAAAAGCCAAAACCAAAATCTGCTTTAGTACTAAGAATAATTTTTCTGTGGTCTCTCTGCCATGAAATCACTGCAATCCCTCTATTTTCTAAGTCAACTAAAGAAGTATTATCACAAGAAGTGCCAAGAATATTTTGTCTTATCTAAAATTATAACCCTATATAGTCAAAGTAAGGGAAGAAACACTTTAAACCTGTAAGATTACACGTGATACTTTTTTAGAAATTGTTACAGAAATACTACGGGATATAGAGTTTGTACTACTTTAAAAAAAAATCTAGTATGGTAACTCACTATACTGTGCATAAGATACTGATGATTAAATTTCCATAAAACCTTTTAGTTTAAGAGAACTAAAGGTCCATCTTAAGCAGTTTGTATCTTAACTCATGAAAACATGTGCCAAGTTAACAAACAGAATATCACAGAAGTGTATTGACAAAAGTGGTATCAACTTTTATCCTCTACTCCTCTGGAAACTCACTTCAGGTATAGAATCATAGAAGGTTTCGGGTTGGAAGGGACCC
>BOSO01005402.1:0-29328 GCA_018403395.1 Gorsachius goisagi
TATTATCCCTTACAACAGTGGCCAGGTTAAATTCCAGCTGGGCTTTTGCCTTTCTAATTTCCTCTCTGCATGACCTGACAAGATCCCTGTACTCTTCTTGGGTTGCCTGCCCCTTCTTCCAGAGCTGGTAAGCTCTCCTTTTTTTTCCTGAGTCGCAGTAGTAGACCTCTGTCCAGCCAGGCCGGTCGTCTTCCCTGCCGATTTGTCTTACGGCACTTGAGAACGGGTGGGAGTGAAATCAATGTTGTTTTTAAAAACCAGATTCAGCTTTAGCTCAGTGTATCCCTCTGACTTCTTTTCAGATGCAAAGGTTCAATACTAAGTTGCCTTGAGGGATGGGATTTGTTACAAATAGAACATGAATTTAATTATCTTCCTATAGCCTGTACTTTATGTATGAGATTTTGCAATTTTCCCTCTTCATATCAGCATGCGAGCGTACAATAGCTGAACCCTTAATATTTAACTGAAATTTTGTATATTACTGAAGCACTGTGTGTATGTGTTAGCTAAATGGACCAGAGCACAGTGTTTAGGCACATACTAGATTTTACATCCATGAGCGACTTCATCAAAGTCAACTGGTTTCCTTGCTTATTAAAAGTTACTTTGTCCAGATTACCTGTTGAACTGGAGTCATAAAGAGGGTTGTACTTGATGAACAAAGACAGTACAAGATGTAGGTAGAATTATTCTCTGTGAATGTATGATCAGGTGAGCAAAAGAAAACTGAAGGTAAAGTTTCTGTTTGTTTTTCATTAAATCACTTCAGCTCTCTTTTCTTTTTGTTTGCTTTAACATATTAGATCTTTAAATTGTAAACTGTTCTATATTTTTCCTTAAATGAAAATTGCTTACAAGCTTCTATTCATGTTAAAGTTTATGGAAACAACATTTTGCATACACATCAGCAAAACTTTATGTCAAGGGTATTTTACATCTGCATTGCAGAAGTTGATGGTGATCCACAATAAACATATTTTTCTAGGAGGGAAGTGGCCACATGGCATTTCATAATGTCACCTAAAGAACATGACAGTATTAGTTGTCATTGCTGATGGGTGTAATTGAAGTAAGAAAAGACAGCCTGTTACTACACATAATTTTCTGCATATAAAGCTTTACAAAAATGTTTATGTTGTGCTATAAACCACCAAAAAACTGCATTAAGAGAATAATAAATTTGCAAAGTAAAATTTGTAGAGGTTAAGTAATATCAGAATTAAAATTGCCGTGTAACTTTAACCCAGTTCCACTGTGCTTTCATATAACTCTAAGTGAACTAATTAATTTTGTAACAGCTTTTCTTCAGGATTTCTGCCTCAGTTTGAAAGTCAACCAGCAGATAGTCAGTCAGTCAGTCAGTCAGTGAAGAAATCTACAACATTTGAAATTAATTTCCTGTAAGCTCACTAATGGTATTCATCACCGTAGCTTCTGAGTGAAAGTTAGTGTTTGAAAATGTCAACTAAGTTATCTTTGCAGCCTTCCTGTAAAGAAGCAGGGTTGACTATCTCCAATTCACAGTGGGACAGCAGAAACAAAGTGCAATTTAAGACAAAAACATTCAGTAAATATGCATGTCCATTTTGAGATGCTTTGTACTCATTTTTTAAGAGCTTTTGGTGAGATAGATACATACATACATACATACATACATACATATATATAGTGTTTTATGGATCCAACATTACATCCACAGACAAGAGGGTAAAGTGGTAGCAGAACAACTTTCAAGTGACCATGCATAAAACACTTGGTTTAGGGAATTCTCGCATGTCTACAATGAATAGAATTCAATTATCTGAATAGCATCCAGCTCTCTTAGAGGAACCTTTGTTTTCCACCCTCTCACAATCACCTGGGTCATTCCTTGCACACCTTCCAATTTCTGCAACGAATGAAGGAAGCCTAAAGAGAGCAGACTCCTTGGCTGTGCAAGCCTTCTCCACTGTCAGTCCATCATGTCTAAAAAGGGGAGGGGAGCAAAGAATGGGCACACCATATAATTGGAGACTCTTTCATAATTCACAGTGAGGAAGGAGAAAAGCACTATTTTTTTTTTTTAGCTAGGTTGAATAGAATTGTGCTGTTTACCTACCTTCGTAGGACAAGCTTATGTTGTTAAATTAGATTTTATTGATAGCAATATCCACAAATGTTGTACTAAACACATTTCAGAAAGGTATCAGCAGGTATAAGATATGGCCTTGTCATAACCTGTAAAACAAATGATGCAGAACATCTCTGATATTGTCCAGGTGAATAAGGACTAGTTTACTTCCTTCTATTTACTCCTAAATTCCTAAATGGAAAATTTAGATCCCTGTAACTCTTTCAATAATGATGCAGGGAGCGGCTGCTGCCTTCTGGAAGGAAGGAGACTGCTAGAATATATCCCATCAGAAAGATTTCTCTTTGATACTGCAATATAGTTTAATCATATTTTAAAACATTTAAGAACTGTTCTTAGATTGTACAAAAATTATACTTCATATATCAAAAATGTGATCTGGGATGATAAGTAAGGATTTCACAAACTTTTTTTTTTTTTTTTTTTAAATGTGTCTTATATACCTATTTTCCTGATGGGACCAATAATTGGGCATACATATTGGGGGCCAAAAAGTAAAAAAGTACATAAAATCTTTGTAATTCAGATTAGCTGACTATTCTTCTGAAGGAGATAAATACAGAGCAGGGTATGTATTCATAACATAAAGACAATTATGAACCCACGGTAGCTATGTAACAGGGCTCTGGGGACAGATGCTTCCTGAAGCCACCTGTAACACTAGTTTCAGGAGAAAACACTATTGTCTGTGAGAACAGAGGGCCACAGAAACCACATTTTAAGAGGACAAGATGTCAGATACAGGTATACTGTTGGGGCTGACTGTACCAGTCTAACAACTAGAGAGGAAAATGATTCACCTGGACACTACACTACTTCTTCCAATCCAAGTTTGAGGATAGATTCCTGCACGTTTTTACTTGTTAATTTTACATATGGTAATAGCAACTGCATGCTTACTAGAGTGATAGGTGCTTCTAGAAAGTGACCTTGCTCAATTCTAAAACAGGGTTACTCTGGTTCAGATGGTTTCTTTCTCTCTCCTTCCCTGTTCCCTCCAAGTTAACAGGTTTGCTCCAATTTTTTTGTGAGTTTCTCCATGCTGAATCTCCTCCTGTGATTTCCCACCTGTATTTGTCAGCCTTCTACCTATCTTTGACAGACAGAGGGCCCAACTGGCTGACTACATTAATGAGCAGAATGCAGAGTAGAATCAGGAGTAAGCCCCTTGATTTTAATTCATTTCACTCATCATACATCAACATCAAGGTTTCTTCTTGGTTCACTCCTGAGCACCTTATTCTTGAGATCTAATTCAGGTCTGTAATTTAGAATTAAGATTTCTTCATTAGAACCAGCTCCCTTCCTCAAACTGTATAACTGCTCTCCACAAAACCATAGCTCATGGCAGCTTTCCATACTATTAGGCTCAGACTGTGAGTTCTAGAAGGAGGAGACAAGAAATCAGCTTCCCTCAATGATAACAGGCAAAGAGGTTGCTTCAGCCATATCCCCTCTGTTGCTCATGTTTATCAGAATTGCTAAGGGTACAGAGAAAGTCAGCCCCAGAGGATTAAAGATAGCAAGACCAAGTGAGAAATTGCTTCTGTTTCTCCTTCTGCCTCACCAACAGCTATGTTTTCTGTTTTCTGTTTACCTAAAATTGGCTACAGTTCAGGATGCAAAGGTATGGTGGGGAGAAAAGTCTAATAAGCAGAAAACTCAGACTACCTTGAGGAAATAAGGTTAAGTTAGTGGACTGATGTTAAAGAAGCATCTTTTAACTGGTAAGCAGAAACCATCTGAGAGAGTGATCTTCAAGAGGCGACAGACATGGAGGTCCTAGATGTCATTCTCACATATCCACTTCGAAGAGTAGAACTGCACTTTAATGAACCAAGTTGGAATATTTGTTACTCAGCAGATGTCCGCATATTTAAAATTTCCCCACGGGTAAAAGAAATATGTGGGTTTGAGTACGAGATGACTTGATCCAGAATATTTCATTATTCTGATCTAGCCTGGTGGTCTCTAGAAGAACACAACTTTATTTTAAGCTTATTTTCTTCTTTCTTGATCTTCCCACAAGTATTTAAATAAGAATTACCATCAAATTGTGTCTCACTGTTACTGGACACGTTTCTGGCTTTTGATGTCCTTCTTTTAACTCTACAGTTGCGTCTAGATATTTCTTTGGTGTTTTGGTTCTGCATGTTTACAAGTTTCCACATGAGCATGAGTTTTGTACAGCTTCAATGTGGTTTGTGTTGTTCCTTATCACTGACAAAGCCTCAGCCAAATTGCTGACATTGGTTCAAAGCCAACATGTAGGTGAAAGTATGAAATGAAGCAACAAACTCTCTACTTATCTCTAACAGAAATAAACCACCCTTGTTGTTTTGGTGCTACATATGTCACTGAACTCCTGACAGAACAGTTAAACTATAGAATCTAGTTAAAGTCAGTTTTATTAATGTAGTTCTTAAAGCCCAACGAAGAAGACAATTCAGCTCAATCATACACTGGGTCATGAAGACCTACAGGTCCAGCATACTCCCTGATGTGGAAAAGAGCGGGGTGTTTGAAGCAGTTTATTTAAGTAGCTTATATATCCAAACTCCCTCACACCCCATTCCCTCATCAGACTGTTTCTAAGCTGTTCAGTTCCCTGGCAGTCCCATCCAGCAAAGCAGCCATGACCAGAAGTGGTAAGCAAATGCTTACAGAATTGTAATTTACCTCTTCTGCCAAAGCAAGGGAACTTTCTTTGCTTTTTAAAGAGGAACAAAAGAAGCCCTGCACCTCTGGGTCTCCTGGTCTGTAACAGAAGTGAAATAAGCTCTAGATGTACCTAAAAAAGAGAAGTAGGATGAAGAAAAACATTCTTCCAGGGTCCTATCTGAGTGTTCGGCTACTTAGCCTCCCTACTGCTTTGGGTAGGAGCCCACAACAATGTGTGTATGTCAAGGAAATCCAAAGCATCACTTGTGCATCTGGTAAGGTAATAAATGAACATGGGAATACTAAGTGTCTGCTCATGGCAAAATGTGGAAGCAAAGAAAATATGAAAGCAAGCAATCATCACTCTTATCTTCAAAGAAACCAAATGTCATTTCAAGGACAAGAAGGAAGATCCGGGGAACTACAGGCCAGTCAGCCTCACATCAGTCCCTGTGAAGGTGATGGAGCAACTAATCCTGGAAACCATTTCCAAACATATTAAAGACAAGAAGGTAATTGGAAGTAGTCAATGTGGATTTACCTAGTGGAAGTCATGCTTAATCAACCAGATAGCCTTCTACAATGAAATTACTACCTTGCCAGATGATAGGAAGAGTAATGAATGATGTTCACCTCAACTTTATTAAGGCTTTTGACACAGTCTCCTATAACAACGTCATAGACCAGCTGACATAGTATGGGTTAGATAAGTGGACAGTGAGATGGATTGAAAGTGGCTGAACAGTCAAGCCCAGAGTGTTTGGTGGCAGTGGCACAAAGTCCAGTTGGAGGCAAGTCATTAGTGGTGTACCATGGGGTCAATATGGGGCCCAATATTGTTTAACCTCTTTATTAAGGACATTGAATATGGGGCAGAGTGAACGTTCACTCATCACATTCAGAGATGATAGAAAATGGGAGAGGTGACTTCAACAAGACAGGGAGTTGGGCAGAGCCGGATCTGATGAAGTTCAACAAAGGGAAATGCAAAGTCCTGTCCATGGGGTGGAATAACCCCATGCACCAGTAAACACTGAGGGCTGACTTTCTGGAAAGCAGCTCTGTACAGAAAGACTTTGGGGTCCTGGTGGACAACAAGTTGAACGCAAGTCAGCAAAGATGACCAACAGCATTTAGGGCTGCATCAGGAAGAGCGTTGCCAGCAGGTTGAAGGAGGTGACCCTTTCTATCTACTCAACACTGATGATGGCATATCTGAAATACTGTGTCCAGTTCCACAGTATGAGAGAGAGATGGACTTACGGGAACAAGTCCAGTGAAGTGTTATGGAGATGATTAAGGGACTAGAGCATCTCATAGGAGATAGTGAAGAAGGCTCAGGGGGGATCTCATCAATGTGTGTAAATACCTGACGGGAGGGAATGAAGAAGAGCCAGACTGTTCTCCGTAGTGCCCAGCAACTCAAATATTCAAATACTGATTCAGACATTTGGAAAACTTTTTTCAGTAACTTAATAAATAAACGATCCTTTATTTTTTATCTTTCAAAATGAGGATGACTACAGAATATTATTTTTAAGAAATTTTCATTCATTTAACTATATGTTTAATTTGTTTTGAAAACTGTAAAACTTTCATTTTAAAATGATGAATAATGGACTTCTGTCAGATACTTTTCAGAAATTAGAATTTTTGTTTCCTGGAAAACTCTGACATTTTAACATTTTCCCCCCTTTCAAATTGAAGCAAAGTAAATGTTTCCCCTGGGACATTTTTTTAATTCACTTAAGGTCAACTCAGATAAAAATTTTTAACTCTGACTTTTTTATTTGTGCCTAATTTATAATATCAAACACAATCCTGAATGAAATGTTGTTCCAAAATGAAACATTCAAATATTCTGTCATGACAAGATTATAAAAAAAGTTATCAAAAATCTTTGTTTTGATTGAAAGCAAAACAAACAAAGTATAGTCAATCCTGACACATTCCCACAGAACATTTACAACTGAATTAATTGGCATTTTCTCACGGAGAAACATTCTGCTCAAAATTTCCGAGCACCCTCCACTGACAAGTGCATGGAATCATTGCTCTGTCCCAGGCAACCCACCATACATACTCGCATCCTCTAGAGCTGACAAGATGGCTATTGAGAATGCTGACCTTTTTAAGGTGGGATCACATTACTATATTCCTATCACAAAGGCAGAATAAGGAGGAAAAGCAGAGAAGCTGTTCCCAAAGGGCTGTTTCAGATGGACCGTTTCTCCCTGTGCTTCCCTGAGACAATATTTTTATCCATTGGTTTTGCTCCAGACCATACCTGGAAGTAGCATCTACTCCTTTAATAGCTCATTTAACATTACTACATGATTACATGTAAGATTTTGGATATTCATCATCTAATAAAACTAACCTGTGGGGAAAAAACATAATGGAGTTCATGGGGTGGTTTTAAATCGTGATCTGTAACAATGTTCAAAAACAGTCTCAAAATATGCTACCAGAATTATAAGAATTAACCGTGAATGCTTGCTGATGCACACCAGGCTTCAGTTAACCATGCTAAAGCATCACATATGTTTTACCATGATTTACATAATTTGCTGGTATTGATGTTTGTATTCACATTAGGATTTGAAAGGTGATCTGCTTTTGAAACTTATTGCATTTGTTTTATTATAATCATTTTAGATTAATAAAATTTAAAAAAATAGATGAGAAAGTACTGCCCTCCATTCCTATTCATCCAACTCAGCAGAGAATTTATAAGGCTAGTAAATTTCTGGTTTTCTCCCCACCTCCCTTTTTAGGATGACTTGCTGTAAAGATCTCTGCCCTTACTTCTAGAAACAAAGGTTCCTGCAGCAGACCGTTAAAAACTGAATGGTAAATGTTCACAGGGAATCTCTTCTGCAGATTCACTTCACACTTGTCTGAAGTCTTTAATGCTTTGTTGATAGCAGATTTTAGCCTATTAAATGACCATATCAGAAAGGATAGTCTCACAGAAGCTGTAATATGTATATATATATATACACATATACACAGTGTATACTGAAGATACATGTACACGGTATATACCATTTACACATAGTGAACTGTCACTGGCATGAGCAGAAAACTTTAGTCACAACTGAACCCAAACAGGAAACTAAATCAAAACATGTGTTGTTTTGGCTCAGTTATGTATAATTTTGCATGAAGTACACCAGTTTATTCAAGCAGAAGAGCCTCTACAGATTTACAGATCTCAACAGATATGACAGGAAGTACTGAATATACAGCGGTGACCACTAAATGTAAATATTCTGAATACAATGAACACACGGTTATGTCTGAGATACAGGTTTCAGAGAGTGCACAGGTAATAGGCATACAATCTTGTTCACCTTGTTAGGTGGAAACTTCTGACTTAATATTGACTCTATAATGGCAAGTAGCAAGACAGAAAACAAGATTATTGACAAAACAGCTTTTATTTTCCCCTAATGTCATCTGGTTGTGTCACTCACAGCAGTTAAATCCAACCTGTAATTGCAGCAAGCTATTATGAACAGCAGCCATGAATTTATTTCATGGTGCTATGCCAGGCCTGCATTTGAGCACATGCTCTAGTAATTTCTACTTCTGCTTCTACAGCTATCTATGTCTAAAGCCCTCTTTACCTCCAAAGGACTGAGCTTGTTGACAAAAAGTATGTGTGCATATGTAATGTGTAATATCACAAAAAATGTAAGTACACACTTTTTCTTGTCTACATGTCTACACTTACCTTCATCACATTTTTCTATTTCCTTTATGGTCCTAATGTATTTTACAGTTTGTTCCGTGGAAAGGATTGCACTTTGAAAATGCAGGAATCTTGCACTTGTTGCTCCATTTACACTTGTGGAAGATGACTGCAAAATGCAAGCAAAACACAATATTGTCAATATGAAAATGTTTCATGGATGCGTTGCATGAGCAGAGGCAAGTATAGGAAATGGCAATGAACCACTGTCTTCTGTTTTGCATCATTCACATATTGGGCATTACAAGTCATTATGAACTCATCAAGACTGCCATATGTATGAAAGCCCCTGCCAAATACGCAGCCACTTTTGAGGCTCTTTTACACAGGAACAAAAATATAAAGGAGACTCAGCCCATAATATTTTAGTGCTAAATAATAAGATTGGGTGCAATATTGCATATTGCATATCCGAGACCAGTAAAGACACAAAATGTCTACCAGTTATACAAGATGTAGCTTTATTATGATTGTATGTCAGGAATATTATTCTGAAACATAAAAACACAGGCTACCAGATGCTGAAGTGCACATGACTTTTTAATGTGTTTCTTTAATGCTTATATTTATAAGCATTATATATAAAGTTTATATTTAGCGATGGTTGGTGACAGCAAGATCAATGTATCAGTTTAGTTTTGAAAAATTCGTTTCTAGATCCTTTTCCTCCATTTTCTCACATTCTTCTGTCTAGATGGTAGCAAGATCACAAATTAAAATTAGTTTTATTGATCTTTGCTCAGGAGGTAGAAGGTAATAATTTCAATCTCAAAGCCCATGCACATAATTTTCACTCACAAAACTCGGTAGTAATTGATTTTAGACACCAAAATGATCTCTGATTTCCCATTTTTCTAACTCAGTTTTTGGATGAATCATTCAAAATGCTCAAGGACTATAACATATAGCAAAAACATCTATTAAAACATTAAAAAGCAGTTTTAAATGCTTCCTAGCTGGTGGGGATCTCAACAGAGTCCTTTGCAGTAGGGGTATGGGAGGCACACGCACAAATGAGGCTTAGCAGAGCAATCCCATACAAAATATTAATAGTACAGGTAATGAAGTGCCAAGATAATAAGATGTATGTGAATGTACAAGAACTCTGAAACATTTAAGTTAAAAGCTTAACTCAAATATGTTAGAAAAATAAGAATTTACAGAAAGTCTTTTACAACGTGTAACAAGTTACAACACAAAATGATTGCTATAAGGTGTAGCCTTTGGTGAGGTTTTTGCTGCCTTATCATCAGGCTCACAGCATCAGACCTGTGGCAATTCTGCTGAGGGCAAAAAAGCATGAGTCTGGAAAATCATATGCATATGAAAAGTTACAAAGTCCTTCAAGGCATGGCCCTTCTTTTCTCTTTTCCAACATATGAGAGCTAAATAGTCTCAACTTCTTCGTGTTGTCTTTGCCATGAATAACCTATCATGTTCTTATTTTGTCTAACACTGTCTCTTAAACCTCCATTCTGCAATGCCACCATTACATATCAGTATAAGGATAGAAAAATGAAGAAAAGCAACGCTTATAAACTTGGAAGGGGGAAGAAAAAGAGAGGTTGAAATGACGATGCCAGAATCTTCTACAGCTCTTAGCAGTATTTTCCTCCTCTGGAAACAAAATATTCCAACCATCCTACACAATAAATATATGCAGTCCATACATATTTAGCCCTTGTTACAGACAGGGACTGCAGACTCTTTTCCTTAGGTTGTTGTTTCTGTTTTTAATTTTCCTTGCCCAGTCAATACTTCCAGCATAGAGGAAAAAACTGAGAAAAATATTTCACTAGGGCTTCATTATTTGACAAACTAATAACAAAATAAATATCTGCTGACAGATTTGGGTGGGTACATTTTTCAGATGAAATCTTCTTTATCATTCCTACTAAATATCTTTTTAATTTTACCCTACACATGTGAAACAAGGACACAGCAACCAATACTCTTAGGAATATTTTTCAGTACTGTTGCTCCCATTAGACTATATCTTGGCATGAATTTTTAAGGGGTTCCTTTAAACCCCACCCCTCCCCTTCAGCTTAAAAGGGATGCCTACATTGCCAAAAGTTAATATTTTCATAAATGTTTCTCATAAACATTAATTTCCTTGCTGTCGACTCAGCATTTCTGGGATCTTTTGAAATTATTTCTTCCTCACATTTACTGTGATCTTGCAAGCTGTTAACAGACTAACAGTGAGCAGAAAGAAAGATCATCTTTGTATGTACAGGGTAAATTCTGCACTGTCTTTGCTGGCGCAGCTCCATTCAGCAGCTCCTTTGGCACCCACAGTACTCTGACTCTTTACACTAGAGCTCTGCCTACAGCTTAACTGCCCTTCTTCTCATAGCACATATATCCATTTTACTTTCTTGGTATTTTCTACATGTAATTTCTTAATACTTTAAGAAATAAGCATTAAGTGAATGAAGGAAAGATATTTCAAGCGTGCATCCCAATCAAGTGTGTGAGTGAGTGTATTCACATGAACACTTCCACAAAAATCAAAGACAGACATGCACATTTGCACTCAAGGCTGCTCTACAGGCTGTTCAGCTGCTGAAATATCTTACACAAACAAAACTGAATGAACTAAAATGACCTTAGACCTCCCTTCCCTTTGACTCTCAGTTCTGTGCTCTTGTCTTGGTGGTTAGAATCTTCCCCTTGTTCTCCAGGTGTTAAATCTTCTGCGTTTTTAAACCTACAAACAAGATACTTCTCTGCCTTTTCACTTGACTCTTGGCATTAACGTTTCACTTCCAGCAAGAAAAACACTATGTAGTTTCTTTCACTGCATCTAATGTTAATCACTTCCCCTCGGCATGCAAGTTACAACTGCTGGTGTCCCCCTGAGCCCTTTCCTGTGGCAGAGCTTCAGCTTTTTCAGAAAGGTACCTCTGACACAGCAGGCAGAAATTCCTTGACACAATTTCTCTTTCTTTTAAAAAGTCTTCAGTTTTCCTTGTCAACAGCTCCTATGCTTCAGATACCTTAATCCTTCTCCCATTCATGCTGTAGGTTGCAGTATTTCTTCAGTGACCTCTTCCTCGTTACCCTAGGGATGGTTGCCCAGGCTTTTCCAAACAGGGATATAATCATGTTCAGCTGGTTTTTCTTTTTCTTTGTTTAAGACATGTTCTCCCTCAAGTTAAAAAGTATCCATAAACATTAAACCAGCTCTGGCCTGAAACATCCAGCCAACATCAACAGAATACGTAGTCTTTAAGATGGCAAAAAGGCACCGTCACACCAGTCCGAAGAGGTGCATGCAGGCACAGAAGCAAAGGGAGCAAGTTCCTCTAGTGCTGTGCCACATGTGGCTACTTAGAGCGTCTGCAGCCCAGCAGATGCTGGGGTCAGCTGGATGGTGCTGTCAGGTCACAATGAGGAGACGTGCCAGCACAGGGCTGTAAGTTCACAGTAGTTCCAAAGTAAGAGAGCAGCATGGGGAGCAGGGAAGAAACATGAAGCCCTACCAGCCCATGCAGCACACATGGCATGTGATGAACCATGTGGTGAATGAGGTAAGAATCATCTACTCAGGACGGCACACAACGCAGATAGCAGAACAGCACTGTCCCTGGTCTGGCACCTTCTTGTTACCTTCTTCCAACCCAGGTATGCCACATTTCCCTTTGGAAAAGAGCTGCTAGCTAATGTCCCATTGCTTAGAAAGGGTGCGCCGTAGGCTAGGACATTCTTGCTTCTTCCCATTCTTCTGCCTTTCTGCTTCTACTTTCAAATCGGTATGTGCTTCCTTCCACTGCAGTGCTGGATCCAATATAATCCCCATTTTTCCTTTTCTCCTCCATCCTCATCTGAGTCTTTCTACTGCCTCTCCTACATTGCAAAATTAGAACCACGGAACAGCTGAGGCTGGAAGGGACCTCTTCAGATCATCTAGTCTACCCCCCTCAAAGCAGAGTCAATTACAGCAGGTTGCTCACAGCTGTGTCCGGTCAGGTTTTGTATATCTCCAAAGATGGAGACTCCACGACCTTTCTCAGCAACCTGTTCCAGTGTTTGACCACCCTCACAGTAAAAAAAAAACCCAAACATTTTCTTGTGTTTAAATGGATTTTCTTGTATGACAATTTGTGCCCATTGCCTCTTGTCCTTTCACTGGGAACCACTGAGAAGAAGCTGCCCCTGAGCTTTACACACTCAAGCAGTTCTTTCTTGTTTGTGAGTGGAAAGTACAGCGGAGTGCCTTCCCTTGTCATCTTCTCAATCACCTGTGTTGGAAAGCTGTCGTTAATGCACTTCTCTATTGTCCTTCCAGCTGATATTGTGGTGGTTAAAGTTCCCCTGTGAGCACCAGGGCCTGTGAACATGAGGCTTCTTCCTGTTGTCTGAAGAAGGCATCATCTGCTTCGTCCTGACAGGCAGTCTGTAGCAGCTGCCCACTGCAACATTGCCCACCTCTCTCTCTCCCCTCTAATCCTAACCCCTAGGGTCTTGACTGGCTCATGATCCATCCCAAGGCAGAGCCCATGCATTCCCACTGCTCTCTCACACGAAGGGCAACTTCCCATACACACCGTGCCAGCCTGTCCTTCCAAGCAGCCATGGCACCACTCCATTACCTCAATCCTTAGCCTGAGCAGAAAAGAACAGCAACAGGAGCCAAAGAGACACCAGTACATATGTCTCCCCTTTACTTCTGGTGCCTAGGATAGGTGCCCCCACTGGCCTGTCTTTACAGCAAACATGTCTGGGTAAGTAAGCGCTTTTATACGTGCCTGAGAATGGCCAGAGGGAGAAGTGGTCCTCCAGATGGGAAAGACAACAATAATGCAATATGCTGCATATGTATACTTGTATTTGTGAGGAAAGGAAAGCAAGGTACACAGATGGAAACATCTGCTGCAAAAAACACACCAGAGAAAGAACTAGAGAGTGATGCATGTTCCAGCCCTTTGTAAGGTCTGATCCAGGCCCCTGGCTCTACAGGACAAAACAGGAAACACAAGATGGGGAGGAGACAAAGGAGTGGGGATATGAGTGGGACCAAGGGCCAGATAGAGACAAACACCAGAATAGAAACGCTATGCTCAATTTCTTGCCCACTGAGAAAGACAGCACATCTGTCAGCAGATAGTCTACAGGTGGGGTTTAGAATGAGCTCCTGTTGCCATAAAATTACCAGATATGTTCACCCTACCCCCACCCATTTTATCACCTTCAGTAATGGAGCAGATGTGGTGCATGCCCTGCAGGCCAGGCAAATTGTTCTCCTGCCATGTTTTGCAGAAGAATACAATTTGATTGTCAGTGATTTCTTATGCAAACATAAAAACATATAAAATATATCAGCTATTTTATTGGGAAGCTGCAGTGAGTGCAGCAGTTTCTTCACAACCTGACACGCTTGGGAAAAATTGCAGCCACACAGCCTCAAAACATGAGTCACAAACCAGGTGGATTTCTCACCGCCAAAAATCTTCAGTGACAGTTTCTGTACCATGAAGCCGGTAAGGACTTTTCAGTGGCAAAGAACAGGGCAAACAGGGGCAGTTTCCATACCGAGTGCACTCTTACAAAATGCTTACAGGTAGAGCCATTTTTAAAAGGCCTTTTAGAGGCTGCATAATAATAGTGAGTTAAGGAATGTTAACTGGGCCACATCATCCTCTTTATGCTCATGGTCAAAGAATGAAATGCCTGAAATTAAAGCTGCATTGTTGGTGGACACATAACTAGTTGAACCATACAATGAATTAGTCATGGCTTTATTTTTAGACCTTCATTTCAGGTAGTCCTGCAACTATCCACTCTGGCAAGACAATGCGTGGCTAGGGAAGTCAGACCTCCAGAAATAGTAAGCATTCTACATTTTTAGTGGAAAAGCACATTGGAGAGCACTCATACTGTCATGCCCTACATAATCAGGCCTCTTGCTGCTCCAGATACCATCTTTGTGACTTCTGTCAGCTCCTAAAATGGAACCAAAAATATGGGATCAACTTTTGTGTAAGAGCATCTTGTAACCAGCAGAGAACAGTTAAAGCATCCTTTAAGTTATCAATGCACAGAAGAACCCCTTATTAACTACTCTTCTACAAATCTTATCTTTTTTCTCATCCCCTTTCCCTGTAAGTTGGCCTCTATCTCACAGATCACTTATGGAAGACTGTTATCCTCAGCTTTTCACTGCCTGATTTCGGGTAGCTAGGGAGATCATCTTTGGGCTAGGGTGTTCAAAAATAGTGACACCCCCGTTACTTGTGAAACCAATGGCATTTCTGGATTAATTCAAATATTTTCCTGGAAAACTACATTGCCTTTTCACCACCTCTGGAAAGGAGCAATGTATGATGTATGCCTTCCCATACCATCTTGTGTAAACTTACCACAGTACATAGCAATTTTCACATCTGCAGTTCCAATTATCCGTTTTAAAACAAACACATTTTCAGGTCATTCCAAAGCCTGTGTTTTCTCCAGACAGAATTCTTTCTCTGGTAAATCAAGAAAGCACATGCCTAACCAAAGCACGTCAGTAGTCCCACTGCTTTTCATAGAGATCTTTACATCTGTAGAAGCTGGTATCTTGGTAACTGGAACTCAAGGGCCAAATTCTCTGCTAGTGTTGTCCTGTAAGACCATGTCCTTCGATTCAGCTCCACTGATTTATAAGCCCAAACTGTATAATGAAATTTAGCCAACTGGAAAGCAGAATATAAAAGCATTATGATGCTGTCAGCTTTACAGTAGAAAGCCTTGTAGCTAGCATTTGTTTGGAAAAATAACAAGCCCTGAAGATGTTGGCTAGATTTCCTTAACAAGCCATCTTATTAATGTCATTCCTCTGTTTGGAGAACACTGTGTTAATCCTGAGAGCTTAAACAGAACCCATATTATATTAAAATTTTTCATTTCTAAAGGTCTTTTGAATAAAATGAAGCCCGTGATGACAAGACCAGCAAGTAGGTGCATGGTTCTCTCACAACCTGTGGTTCTGCACCATACTTCCCTGTTCTTACAAAGCTGCAGAATCAAGGATGTGAAACTGCAATTCCTGACTAGTTATCCAAGAAACTACTACTACTGTGCCCAGGTGGTAGTTTCAAAGAACATTATTTAGAAGTTCAAAACAACAACTGGCTTGAAAGACTTACAGAGCTGAAGTCCCTCACTGGCTTGCTCTCGGCTTGTTTTATTCAGCTGGGGTTTCGGTTTGTTTCCTTTGGCTCCATTTCTTTCTTGTTTGCTTCCTGTTGTGTAACTTTTGTCCAGCAAAGCTTCAGACTGACTAAAGGTCTGCGGTGCCCACAGGAAGGTGGAAGGTGGAAGGGAAATGTCCTGCCATGTCTGGGCTATGTCGGAAGTGCTGTATAGAACAATATTTTTGCTTGCAGTTCCCTACAGGTTAGGTACAAATGTATATGGGTTGCCTCATTCGTAAAACCACTCAGCTCTCATACGTTTTCCTGTATCACAGGTGACTCCAATGTTTAATATAACTCTAACGTAAAGAGTAGCATAGCTAGTTAAACAGAGATGAGTACCACTCCAAAACAAAATCTGTTTATATTTATATTTAACAACAGGAGGTGTATCCTCTAGCAGATATTCCAGTCTGCCTGGAAAGCGTATATGCTCTATTAAGGGAGGCTTACAAAGGCTTTGACGATTCCTATGGTAACCCAGTAGAAAGGCTGTTACCATGGGGACTAGCCAAGCCTATATAAACCTTCTGTCTTCATTAAAGTATCTCTGAGACTGAATGCTTTAACAGTTACTGTTCTGGAATAGTTAACAACAATCTCTGCTTTGGGGAAAGAATTAATTATTTCTTTCTGGTGTAAGTCCAGTTATTTTGTCAGCTTTCAGTAACACTCAACACCCTGAATACCTGTCATACACCAATATAGTGAACAGGCTAAACAGCGGTATACACTTTAAAGAGCACTCTGATGTTGCCATCCCCAGTATTACAGTATGCCTACATTATGCATTTGAAATTGCAGTTAATTTAAGCATAAGGATAGAGTAAATTATGCTTCTTAAATTTAAATTAGGGAACTCGCATGCACCAAATATCTTCTATCTGTGTGTATGTAGTTGGTTATCAGTGAAGGTGGCGTTCTGCTTCCCATTCAGATTCCCCTTCTCAGTTACTCGCAACTCCTAAAATACTCTACCAAACAAAACAAAACAAAAGTATTTATTTTGAATGTAAGTGTTTCATGCTTGGTCTAAGCCTAATTTGAGGGTTTTTTCCTTTCCTTTATCCTTTTTTCCTTTTCCTTTCCTTTCCTATAAGCTCAACAGTGTTTGACTTATGCAAGTGGAAATAAAACTTTGTTTCTTCCATATATTCTACACAAAATGTTTATACATTCACAATTCAAAAATGCCTGAAGGAAGAAACTTCAAACTTCATATCAGCAATTCCTGAGTCATCATTAATTTTCCCACCTCTTTCCTATATATTAATGAGACTAAATTCTCTTTTTATGCACTTTTCCTTTGATATAAGAGCCTTTCTTAGCACCCTCCCCCCCATATCCTTGGGATATTATTCTGCATGTAAAGATATGCTGTCTAAGCTGCAATATGCCAATCTCAGAGTACATAAATCAAAGAAACAAACAAATTAAAATCTCTGAATAACTCTTAAAAACAGTTTAAAAACGTTCCCCCAATTACCTTTGCCTCCAGTTGCAGTGCCACACATGCTAATGCAGTATGAGTTCTTGACTTGAGTCTTAGTATCAACTGGGACTAGACTAAAATTATTTTTCTCTACCTTTAACTACCTTAAAAAAAACTGTCCAGGTACCTTTGTGATAATATTTGAGACCTTTCCTTAAAAAGTCATATTGTACAGCTGTGGTCCCCTCAAAGTTCAGAAAGGAGAACATTTCTGCTCTATTTTAATAACAGAAAGTTCTCTCTAGCATAGGAACCTAGCATTTTTCAGCAAAAAAGCAGGACTTGCTTGCAATATAGCTTTCTTCCACATTTGCAGATTTAAAACCAGCAAAGAATATCACAACACCCCTCCATTTCAGATGGATAATGACGAAGATGATGACCGATGCACCCAGCCAGGACCACTGTATCTCTGCTCGTCTCATGAGCTGTTGCAAAGAAGTCTGGGATCTTTACAAAAACTCAAGGCTTTCATGCATCTATCTATGAGCCCAAATCTTGCTCAGCCTACCAGCAGTTGTGCAGACTTAGGTTCTTCAAATAAGATACTGCTTGGACCAATCCGTCATTTATGCAGCACATGTGACAAAGCCAAAAAGTACCACCACACGTCACAGCTTTGCTTTCTGTAAAGATGCTTTGGTCTTCCAGTCGATGTTCAGTATATGATGAAGACAGAAATTAAAAACTGTTCTGTGGTGTCTTGTGTTTATACCTCTTTTCCATGCACTCAAGTGCTCAGAACAGCACCACACACACACCCCGCCTGGAAGACACATAACTTGGCATTTGGTCTTAACTGCTTATTTTCCAGTATGAATTTAGACACATGGCCAAAGACAGTATCAATGATACACTTGATTCCAAGTAGCATTTGATTACAGATTACAGGGTCTAAATGCACCTTCTATTATGGTATAATCTGATGCAACTCCTGGATCAGTCAGACCACTTTGCATCATAATAATTTTCTTCTTCAGATTAGTGCTGAGGTCAAAACTCGTCATTAGCTACCCAAACTGAGAGCAAAGCTTCCTGTACTCACTTCAAGTCAGTGCAGCAAACAGGAAGACAAAGAAGGCTTACCCACTTAATAACTTTCGATTGTGGATGTGCAGTGCCGTTTTAAAAATAAATGGTACCTCGTGAGGAAAAATTAAATTGAGAAAAAGAGAGAAAAGCGTGTAGCATAAACAGCTGTGCTAGTGTATGCCTCAGTTCTTGCGAGGATCCAAATTTTCAGGCTAGACTGGTTTTCAGAACTGCAAGGTGATTAAACTTCAATTTTGAGTGAGTGCACTACTCACTGAATCACTTCAGGCACACAGGCCACTAGATATGTGTTCCTTCCCTTGCATTTACATTATATTACAGTTGCACACACACTCATGGCAACAGCATATGCCAACTGGACACACAAATGCTTGCACCGTTCTGAAAAATCTGGCCCTTAACATGTTGTGCAACAAGACAGAATACTGTTTCACAGTGCATTGCTGGGCGAGCAGTCTGTATATTGCGTTGAAGCATTGTCTGTCTGTATCGCCCTGTCACCATACTCTACAACTTCACAAGCATTCAGAGTAAAATGAAATGATACCCAAAAGGCATTGAAACAGAACCCCTGCGAATCTGAACAATTAAAGCGATTCTTCTAAGGATGAGCTCTGCTGAGGAGATGCAGCATTTTACACAGCTCTTAAGATACCAGTGTGTGCATGTTGGCATAACAGTTCTGTATCAGAGAAAGACCATGCAATGAACTCTGCAAGGTGCGTGAGATGGTGTTACTTCCCAAATTCTCATTGTATTTGCTGAAACTGTGTGCTTAGTTTAAAGTGTATTTTTAGCTCTTCGGCTCATCTTTTCCACTTACTTTTCTATTGGGCACTGAAGTAATGATGTCTCAGCTAACTCAAACGGTAACATTTAGACTCTGACACCACTACCAGCACCCCTTTAAGCAGAGCCCAGTGAATGCCCCTGAATCAGCAGCATACATGCCAGCTGAACAGAATAAGGTCATTTGTCTCCCTTACATCTCTTTCTCAGCAAGTAATTGCTCAAAGGAGTAAGCCTCATTCGATGTTCCTGTAGTCAAGAAATCATTGCCACTTATTGCAGTTGTGAATGATCCCTGACGAGACCAGAGAAGGCTCCTTAAGCCAGCCCCACAGCCATGCATCGGGCACGGCGCGGTGCATAGCTGTTATAATACAAATGGCCTAAGACTGGTGATGAGTGATACGTTCGTTCCCTCTGCGTGGTGAGACTTACAGTTTGAGATGATTCAGTTAAGGAGTATGTCAGCAGAGAGTTTTTAATCTTGTTAAAGAAAGCAGTCTTCCTTCCTATTGGATCCCTACCGGCAGTCTCTAGAGAGATGACTTCTTCCCAGTGCTGCACAGGATCCCACTGCTTGCTGTGCTGCAAGGAATGTGTCAGAACTAATCTTACAATAACAAGTTGCACTAACTGCTGACATGAATCTTGGCACTGACGTAAGCCTGAGGTGTTTAATTAGTATTTATGAAAGATGAAGTGATACAGTTCTTCAAAAAACGGTAACATTCTGATAATCTTTCTTCATAAACTGATATTAAGATTTCAACCAAACTAAGATTACTTGGAAGGGGAAACAGTTATCTACAGTTTAATAAAGCAGAGGAGGGATTTGGAGAGCACAGCATTATGAGGAAGTAAATACATAAGCTTTGGCTCCATGGTATTTATTTCCTATTTAGCTTCTCATGAAAGGCAATTTAATGTTGAGACAAAAATTCAGTCCATTATTATGAATGTGTTCGAAAAAATAGGGGACCACCACCATGCTTTCAAAATGCAACTTTCCAGCAGCGATTTATTCATTGACCACATTGGCAGAATGGACATCAGTATTTAATATCTCCTTAATTAAAAAAGAAACACTTCCATGATTCATAGACCACTGTTAAAAATGCAGAACGTAATTTTCATAGGCAACAGAGACTAATAAAAATAACATCCAATTAGTCTTTGGTAGATTTCTTTAAATTGATAATTAATGCTAAATTCTTGTAGATGAATAATAACATACATATACACAGACACAGTATATTCTTCCTTCTTCAAAGAAAAAAACCATCAAAAAATTGTTATTGAAAGGCCCCTGGTGACATTTTCAGGTGTTTTTCTACTGCGATAGCATTAGCTCATCATAAATTCTGCTCGTAGATTCAAAAATGTTTGATTTCCCACAGTCGATTGCTTTCTTCCACTGAAAATCCCATGGGAAATGGTTTGAATGAAGGGATACTCAGCAACATTCCTCTTCTGCTGTATTTTTGAAGCTGATTTGTGCACATCTCTAGGGAATGACCAGGGCTACCCACAAGGGTGGGAAAACATTTGAGCATTATTTAGCACAGTGTTGTTCTGTGTTAGCTTTTTTATGAATCTACATTGGGAATGAAGCAGACAGATCCCAGGTGTTGGATTTGCTCTTCCTTCAAGCTCCTTTCCCATGCACCTGTTTGTGTACAACAGAGGGCTGCGGGAGGCCTTGCAGAAGGAAGTCAAGGTAAGTGACCTTCTTTCCATGCCTCTCCTTTTTCTTCTAAACAGAAAAGGGGAAAATCTGTGTTTTAGGGTACTTTCCTCATGTTTCTAATGCCTGGATCAGTTTCAGTTCTTTCCATTAAGCTTCTGCACAGTCTGTAAAATATATCTCTTTCTCATTACTATCTTCCTTCCCAAGAGTCACCATTCTCCACACATTTGGTGCAATTTAATCATGTGTTGAATTTTGTCTCCAGGTGAAGACTAAATTCACTTAGAGACAATCTTTGCTGCAATATGTGTCCACAATAAACAGTACATACACGGCACTGCTCTGATCCTCTGATATCCTAACTACCTCTCTCAGTGTAAGGATCCCATCTTACTTTCCTCTGAAAGTCCCCCACCTCCCTAAGACTCTTCTTTTCCCATCACTGTTTCTCAGTGAAAGTCATTGCCTGATCTCCATCTTCCTTAGGTGGGCTGGGAACCACAGTGCTCTTGTGATTCATCTATTCTCCATCTCTTAGCCAAGATCCTCCACTTTCATACACTGCCTTGCGTTTATATTCATTCTGTCCACTTCAGACATTTAGCCTCTTCATGCTGGTCCCTAGCCTACCCACCCAGTCAAGCACAGTCCATTTTAATTTCTGTCAATTACTTCAAAACATATACATACATACATATACACATCTTAGATATGACAGAAAGGCGAAGACTTAATGCATGAAAGCACAATACTACATGGAGTTGAACATGGCCTCTTTATCTCATTTGAGATCTACTTACACCTGAAATGATGTTCAGGTATGAAAAACAGTCCTCTGGCTAAGGAGAGAACCCCAAAGGACCTCCATCACCAGACCTGGTGACGCTCTTCTCTGCCCCTCACTGTCAGACTTGATACCAAGGGATGTAAGGCCAGCACTGAACATATCCCACCCAGATTTTTATCCCAAAAGGGTAGACAATGTTTCAGATGGATGCACAGAGGAAAATCCTAGTTCTCACTGATCACTGAAAGAAAACTATTGAGTGCAGCAGCATTAGCAGACCTAGAAACAAAGCAGTCTGTTACATGTATTTCTGCCCTGCGCTACTTCTTCAGACACTCTCCCATCTCTGATTCACAGAGGGTAAAAATCTATCAGAACCCTGGAGATTAAATCATTTTCTGGCATCTTGGGGTTTTAGCTGCAACATCTTGACCAATCCCAAAGGATGCGGAAGACCTGTAGGAACAAAAGGGAATGGGCCTGTCCCCTCTAGCTGTGGGGTTAGGAACCCATTTGACCTATCTGACAGCCTTCCACACCAAGACTCGGAGTATCAAGAGCCTCTTAAAGTCCTCCTGGGTAGGTACAGCTTTATGCCACCCCCAAACAGGCGGGTGGTTGTCAGGCACAATCTGGCCTGGACTGTTTTTCATTGTATAAAGTTGCTATGGTATCACCAATTAAAAATTCTAAAAAATAATCTGCATCTGTACAGCATGCTAAAATAACCTACCAAATGACACGTCCTTTCGTAGAAAGCGATTCTACTAATTGCTGAGGGGCAGATTCCTCCACCCTTCCTCTCGCTGAACAGTGCCTTCAAGCTGCAAATACTCCCACTGCTTTCAGCATTTGCCAAGCTGAAGTTTTCCACAGAAACCATGAGTCAGGCTCCAAAAATCAGGAGACAGGCTTAAAAAATCTTGAGATTTAACTAGAGCAGGTGAAGTATTTTGCCTTGATGATTGGATTTGGCAAAGCCGGCATTCAGCGTAAGAGTCGACCTCACAGCTAAAAAGCAGGTGATCAGCAGCTTCAGCAGAGAGTGATCCCAGGCATGTCTGAAAATATGTGGTCTAACACTTCAAAAGCTTTTCGTTAGTGTCTAGCAGAAGGAAACTGAGATCCTAGTTTCCCTGATAATTTTCTTTCCTCCCCATTTTTATCTTTCTCATTTAATCTTTTTTTTTTTTTCTTTTTCTGTCCGCCCATTTTAACTTCCAAATGCGTTTCAATAGATTGGTCACTGCAGGAAGATGAAAGTCAAGACTCAGACTGCAAGATGGTTCTGGTAGCCAGGAGTTTGACGAAGCCGTGGCTGACAGCACTAGCCTGGGAAGGCAGCACCAGGCCTCCTGGGAGAGAAGGGTTTTGGTGTCCAGAAGGTGGAGACATTCACACCGGTGATCTGGTAGAGCTGAGCAAGGGACGGGTGGCTGATATCGCAAAGCTTTGCTTTCCCCTCACTCACCCATTGCCTTAATATCAAGGACTCGAGATCAGATGACTTAAATCCTGAACTTCAGCCAACAGTATCTGAGATCACAAGCTACAGATCCATTTTCCCTCTTCAGCCCCACAAGCTGCTCCTTTGCAGCCAAGGACTCAAGCTCGCATCCCCGACTGAGCACCGAACGCAGCTGCTGGGGCCCTGGGCACACAAACAGGCCTCACTGGCCCTGACTGGCCTCCATCCGCCCTCCCCCCATGCTTGGAGGGCTCCTTGCACCCTTGCTTGTCTTTGCTGTAGCCTGAACTATGTCATTGGGTAGGCCTGTCCTTTGCTTCCCTCCCTGACCCTGACCCGCTGACTGGTCCTAGACTGACATTAGACCTGACTTATTGCCCCGCTTTTGCCCAGTGATTACTGGACTGTTGACAGAACCTGCCACGGTCACCAAGCTGCCCTGCTTTGGACCATCCATCCTCAGGGAGATCGCTGTTCCTCCTCAGTGAGGTCAGTGTCCCTCCTCAGTGATGTCACTGTTCCTGCCTTTGCGCTGCCTGACTCCAGGCCGGTTGTGTGACAAAAAGGCTCGCGCTATAACTTGGAGCAACCTGAAATTAACCCCAGGCTGGCTGTGTGTCAGGAGTCCAAAGGAGGCTCTGTGGCAGGCATGGACAGCAGAACTGAGGGCCATCACTTTTCCCTGGTGACAGGTACAAACATGGGGCAGCAGGGCTGAGGATCCTCACATTTTCTCTGATAGCAAGCACAAATGTGGGTGTGAGTACTACACATTGAACTCCTCTATGCAAAGCAGACAAATCAGAAGACAGATTTAGACCTGGTCAGACCTGATGCAACGAGAATCTGCCTTCGCTTACTACCTCCCACTGTAGTGAGCCTTTTCACCACCATATGTATTACCCACAATCTTTTACACCTTCCACCAGAACAGTGAGCTAGAAGGTCATAGTGCACAGAAAATGAGACCTCGGCATGTTTCCTCCTCAACTCAGAGTTTTCATCTTCCCCACACAGAAAAAGCCTGCAAGCTCTGCTGCATCAACTTGTCAATGGAGGACAGTTTAGCTTCAAGAAATTATCAGCACTGATTAATCTCATGAAGTCTGAAAGCAAACCCCAGAAACAAGTTTTATCACACGAATTGTATGAGATTATATTAATTGAACACACAAGCATTTATATATGTTTAAGTTATAAGCTTCCTCTCTATTAATTTGACTAATTAAATTGGTGTTTCATGGGATTTCATCAGACTTTGGTCACAAACATGGGAATAGTAACATTTACATAAGAGAGCAAACAAGTCCAAATAGGCATCTGAATTTTGGCAAGAAAAATGTTAATTTATATTGTCATAAGATCAAAAAGATGGTTTTAATTATGATGGAAAAGAAAGACTCTGGTCATTTTCAAAAAGAAAATATTAGTGTTTTTTTTAAAATGGGTGTTGAGAAGAGCTAAGTGAATAACTGTCTGTCTGGGTGCTGCAAGTGGGAACATGTCTAGATGCTATAAATTTAGAGATGAATAATCTTTCTTTATGACAAGTATAAGAAAAGTACAGAAAAGATGCTCCATCTTAAGAAAAGTCCATATAAGCGGAATCAGCTTTGCTATGAGGAAATAATTACTGCAAGCTGCAAAAATAGAAATAAAATCTCTGACGAATGGCTGGTGTATGAATTCCTGTTACAGTTTATTTATGCAGACAATATAGTGTCTGGGATGAAACAGCTCTGTTGGCAGAATGAGCATGAGCCACTGTATGTGGGCTCTCAGAGCACTGCATGGGAGTGTTTACTTCAGCTCTCCTGGAACCATGCAGAAGTGACGTTATCACGCTAGAGCCTGAAATAGGCAGTGAAATTGCCAGCACCAAGAGAAAGCTGAGCGTGTGGCTGAGATCTTCGTCATCTGACAAAAAAAACCTAAACAAACTAAGAGGAAAAAGTATTTGAAACCTCTTCCTAAGCAGATCTCGCTGAATTCAAAGAGGAGCTGCTGGACTCAGTCACTCCCACTTTGCCACTGTGATCATTTGCCTGTAGCATTTTCTGCAGGACAGGACAGGACAAACCACATCTATTTGCCTTTTCATGTCTGTGTGTTTATGTTGCCTTATTCTTCTAAATAAGAGCTCAAATTGTACTGGATATTGTCAAAAACTCCAGTAATCCCCAGTCAGAACAGAACACTCTTCTCTGACTGAGACAAAAAACCATGGATTTTATACAAAAGTCATAAACCATTTATTTTTCTAATCTAAAGAATGAACCTAAAATTAAAATGCATTGATTAAATATGACCAATTTCAGGTCTGGAAGATGCGTTGATCTATTCTGTTAAAAGATACCATCAACAGGCCTTTTCATAGCCCTTTTTCTCAGAACAGCTACAAATGAAAAAGAGGAGAAAATGCCTGTACACGAGAACTAGGGAAGCTGGGGCACACCACGGAGAAAGAGCAGACCCTGGAGAGGCCCATCCGCACAGCGTGCTCTGCTTGCTCTGCATCGCCCATCTGCAGCACCATCACTCTGGTGGGTGGAGGTCAGCCCTCCCGGCCTGCCTGGCGTGGCATTATCCCACTGAGCTCTGCATGCTCTCACTGCACCCACCGGCTTGTGGAGGGGCTCACAGTGTGGATAGCACAAGACCAGCCTTGTGGAAGACAGCGTGGACACCTGTCACAGGGAGATTGTGCCACAGCTTGCAAGAGATGGAGCAAAAAGGGACAGTAAAAAGGGGGCTGTGGGAACACAAATGAACAATGCTGTACTTCCTCTCCACCAGAGGAATTCCCCATCAGTCATATAATTCTTACAAAGCAGTGGATTGGAGCAAGGACCAGACTCCAACTCATAGACCACCTCTTTGGTCCTGCACACCCTGAAGTAAATGGCAGAAGATCCATTGGGTTCAGGGGTAGAACATCACACCCTGCCAGCAGGAATCACACACAGCTGTTTCCTCAGACACTAAGTTTCTGTAAAACCACAATTTTCTTTCACGTCAGTGTTTGGCTGTTGGAAGATTTTTCCATGTGTGTCCCAGTAACATATTTCTGAAATGCCTCATGCCAAACCTGAGCACAGCCAGAGAGCAGCCACCCCTGGGACTGTAAGGCCTCTTGGCTTATCCAGAGATGGGCCCAGCTGAATGAAGGGAGCTATCTAAACTATTTAAATCTTAAAAGATCTTTGAAGTGATGTTTCATTCCCTTCTACTGAGATCAGTTGGAGTCTTCCCATTGATTGCATAACAATGGGAATGACCATTGGCATTTTGATTTTTTGGGGGAGGGTTGGTTTTCCTTTTGTTTGCTTTGGTCCTTTTAGTACCCATAATCTCACCAAAACCAGGCTGCTATTATTTTATCAGTTTTGAAATTCAAATTTTGTCCCTCATCTGGGGATCCTGTAGCATTCAGCTACTTATTTTTTCCATCAAATACCCAGAATAATTGCTTCAGAATCTATGTTGCAACCCTAGCAAAAATATTTAGGGGGAAAAATTCCCATTGCACATGGACAACTTCTTCCAGAAAGGAAAAAAAGGTTATGTATTTGACCCTACAAAAGATATTAATAAACCTAAAAATAAATAGTTAGTTAAGATTCTAAGGGGCAGATGACTGAAACAGACAAATGTGAGAAGAGCAAACTGCACCCACTCACGTAATCATCATGATAAAATCACCAGTGATGGGCAGTACAGTGGAAAATGATCAAAAATTCATGTGCCGTGTTGAGGAGGAAGGGAGGAGAGAAGAAGGCATGCAAATAAATATCCTGATGCAGAATATGTTTTTTCTGCCTCCAGATCCTACCAGGCAAAAAAAAAAAAGGGTATGCAAGTGGAGGTGTCTACTTTTTCTGGGGAAAAAAAAACCCAGCATGCGGAGGCATCATTTCACACATTTTCAAATTCTAATATTTTATGGTTCTATATTAGCATCTCTTTGAGTTCTCCAGGCACTCCTTTTGCGTTATATGATTCTCTGGTTTTGTCAATATGTGCACTGAATATTACTATTTTTAAGAGTCTGACTTGACTTTGTAGTCCAGTTCAAAACTGGAGGCAATCTTTCTTAGGGGAAAAATTAGGACTTATTCTCATCTTTAATTTATACAGAACTTTTACTCCATGATAGGAAAATCTAAGTTACTGTGTTCTCATCAAATTTATCTGTATTTTTAAACAGCGCCTTCACTAGTAAATATTATGTACATGCTGAAACAGATGTTAGTAACTGTTGTAAAAGCATTTTTCTACCTCTCAGAGATCCAAAACAGAGCTATTTTTTGAAGGATAAAAGATCTTTATAGCATGTATAGCAGCAGTAAAAACAATGGCAGCTGATAGCACCAGCCAAAGCAGATATAGCAGATGAATGGGTAGCGTCAGTGAATGTTAAATAATAACTTGCAGTCATTTACAATAGATTAGATGCAACTGCAGTCTAAAACCTATATGAGGGAAAGAAAAAGATCACTTCTCAATGCATTCTTGACATATTGAACCACAAAACAAAATAAATGTACCCATTCTCTTACTTCCATGCATAGACATCTAATTGCATGCATACAAATAGATATCAGTTTTAAGATACTGGGCTTATTTTAGGATATGATGTGAAGATCCTTTTCAGGCACTTAACTACCGTTTCTGTTTCTCCAAGTGTTTCTACTGAACACTATTACTATTAAAAATTCTTAAGGAGTTTTTAAAAATTCACGATTTTATATATTCGTGGAGCATGGGAGTTTGAAGATACCTGGTTTTGAGACTTTTAATCATACAGTTATTATGGGAATATATTTAGTGACTATGCATTAAAGAAAAAATATCTTTTCTATGTTAATTTAAATAGATATCAATGATTCAACTTCAGCTGAATTGTCAGTGCTGCATTTCCTCTGTATCTTTCATGGCATTACAGATGTGTAGTCTCAATTTGTTTGTTAGCTTATTTTTAATGATTTTTAGTAACAGAAAAGAATGTAGCATAAGGAGCACATGAAGTGCTCTATCTAGCTTAAGACACAGCTTTTCACCATTTGAGTACAAGGTTCCCTAGGGCATCCCTTGGTAAAATACATTAGTATTAATACCAAAACCTTTAGGCAGGAAGGCCTAGATTGATCCCTTTTTCCTCATGCTTACCATAAGAACCCGATTCATTTCCAAAGGGCTTACCCTTAGCTAGTTTTACATTTTTCTAAGGCTACTGTTTTTGTCCGTGTCACTCATTTGTCCTAACACAGGTGATGTTCTGAAGGCTAGAGTTCAAAGATCACTCCCGTCTTCCTTAAGCTAGGATACAAACATCTTCGTCCCTGATCTGATCTCGAACAAGCACAGTCTTGGTGGTGGTGCCTATATTAGACAGCCGCAGATGACAAGCAGGCAGGGTTTGTGCATATTGCTGGTTCTTCGTTTCCTGCTGTGGTACTATTTTAGCTGATAGCTGTGTGTAGACAGTTGACAGGACCCATGAGAGAAATTACTGAGGTGGGTCTCAACTGGCAAGAGATGTAATGGCAAAGATAAGCCTTCCCACAAAAACTCTTTGGAAGCCCAGCCAGGGAGAACTTTAACTGCTTTAGAGAATTTCAGAATAGTATAAGACCCTACAGAATGTCAGCATGCCCTTCGCTAACAAAAGAGCACCCACGGGAATAGCCAACACTGCTCCCAGCCCAAAACAAGTTGTGGATGGACTAAGATTGTGCATTCAGTTATCTGTGTTGCACGTAGTCTCTGAAATAAGAGGTTTGAAACTGGCAGTACCACTAAAACAGAGTATATTTCCCTACCTGTGGCAGATCCTGGGTAAGGATCATGGAATGCAACAAAAGCAGCGTGGCCAGCAGGTCAAGAGAGGTGATTCTGCCCCTCTGCTCTGGTGAGACCTCACCTGGAGTCCTGCGTCCAGCTCTGGAGCCCTCAGCACAAGAAGGACAAAGACCTGTTGGAGCAGGTCTGAAGGAGGCCACAAAAATGATCCAAGGGCTGGAGCACCTCTCCTATGAGGACAGGCTGAGAGAGTTGGGGTTGTTTAGCCTGGAGAAGAGAAGGCTGTGGGGAGACCTGATTGCGGCCTTTCAGTACCTAAAGGGGGCCTATAGGAAAGATGGGGAAAATCTTTTTAGTAGGGCCAGCTGTGACAGGACAAGGGGTGATGGTTTTAAACTAAACCAGGGTAGGTTTAGACTGGATCTAAGGAAGAAATTCTTTACAGTGAGGGTGGTGAAACCCTGGCAGGGGTTGCCCAGAGAGAGGTGGTGGAGGCCCCATCCCTAAGAACATACCA
>BOSO01005403.1:0-55278 GCA_018403395.1 Gorsachius goisagi
GGCACGGGTTGCCCAGAGAGGTGGTGGAGGCCCCATCCCTGGGAACATTCCAGGCCAGGTTGGACGGGGCTGTGAGCAGCCTGGTCTGGTTAAAGGTGTCCCTGCTCCCTGCAGGGGGTTGGACTGGGTAACCCTAAAGGTCCCTTCCACCCCAAAACATTCTGTGATTCTATGATTTCAGCTGGCATGTTGCAGTGGTCACATGCCTCCATGTGATTTAATGCTCCAACTTCTTAACTAAGTTGTTATTTTCTTTGTTCGCAGCACCTTTTCTTGACTTTTCCTAGGATTGTCTTCATGCTTGGTTTTGTTCTTCTTCTCACGCTCGTACTGGGCACGTACTGCTGCTTCAACCTGTGCTTGGCCTTAACCAACCAAACATCCAATGAATGGCATAAATCCAGAAGATACGGGTGTTCCCACTATCCAACGCTGCAGCCTCACGACAGACGAGTTGTCTACAAAAACATCTATTCTAAAGGAGTCTGGATGAATTTAAAGGAAATCTTTAAGCCTCTCACAGTGTTGGAAAGAAAGAAGAAAACATGAAGATATCATTCTTTATATGTGCAGTTTTTAACTTTCTGTAAGACTTTATTTCAGCAGTGTGCTTTGATGCCCCAGACAATTTTTGTAGAAAGATGACTGTATTTCAATTAAATAATTGGAAACTATGTTTTCAGTAAGCCAATCAGTCTTCAAAAAACTTGGGAGTTCTTCTGAGTTCACCTGTAACACTACTTACTCCTACCAGCTGTGACAGTCACCTGTCAGTCTTTTCAGACACAATCGCAGCGTTGAAGCAAGCTGTACTAGAGGGAGGTTCAGCTAAGGAAGATGCACTTTTTTTTTATGATTACTGTTTGTGTGCTGCATAATACCACTGTATAATAGGCAAACGGAGTTCCTGAGTTACTTTGGTAACTGCAGGAAACTTTACAGGAATATAGTGATGTCACACAGGTGGAAGTGGTAAACATCTGAATGCAAGTATTTGTCAACTATTCACACTTCCACACCCCCACCCCCCCCCCAGGAAAATAGTAACTGTATTCAGCTGGGAGTTAGCATTTTCAGCAGTATCCTACTAACAACACCTCTGCAGAGCACTATTTCAGATCCCTCACTGGGTGAGATTGCTGAGGTTAAGCTTAGTTCTTGTTTCCTTGTTAGAGGGACCAGTAGTGAATTTGCTGGTATGGAGGGAAGTTTGGTCCAGCTTCCTGAAGTGAATCTTTGTGTGTGTACTTACAAAGGAAGAGCTAACAGAGAGCTGCTGTGAACCTTGAGGAAGCCTCATCTTTTTGTAAGTACCTTCAGCTGGCAAATTATTACCCCATTGCTGTTAACTATGTAGAACAGGCTGCATATATTTTGCTGGAAAAAAACACAATTACTGGCAGAAGCTGAACCTGCAGAAACAATGTTCTACTGCAAATCTGTACTAGTATGGAGCACCTTAATTTCAGAAAGGAAACTACCACAAGTGCTCCTTCTCCTTACCTGCCAAGTATTTTTCTTGAGACCTATTTTCAGCTTGTTCAAAGTAAGGTGCCCTTTCACCCTTAGAGTCAGGAAGCGGACTTCTGGGCAAAATTTCAGCATCCTGAAAAGGGTATCAGAAACCTGATCTTGAGCTCTGGACACACAGGTCTTGGCAGGTTACAAACGTAATCCTTCTGGCATTTCTCATCTTCATTGCATTGTTTTGATAGATCTGCTCACAACAAGAGGCTCAGCTACATCTTGGCCATTTCTTTGTATTTTCGGTATTTTGCAGCAGGGGAAGTCCGAGTTGCTGATGCTGTTTCTAGGGCTGCCCACCTGCAACCACTGAGCAGGCTGCTTCAAAAGCACAGCAGTGATGTGGTTTTCTACTTCTGCACAGGGATGCTGAAAGGCTCTTCATCAGTGTCCCTCAAGAAAACCCCCTGCCTTAATGGTGGAAGACAAAAGTAAACTTAGAGCTTTGCAAGTGACCTTCCGAACTCCCTCTAACTCGGGCTCGCTGGACACATTTCCAAAGCAGAGAAGCGCTGGCTGCTTTTAGAGGCTTGCAGTTGTGCTGGGTGTTTGACTCACCCAGGAATGAAGGTTTCTTAAGCACAACGTTAAATGGCCCCTTTCTCCTTCCAGAAATTCCGTTTTGAATGATAATAGAGCACAAATTGGAAAAATATAGTAAGAACTTTAAATAACTTTATTTTTAAAAATGTATTTATTTACATGCCAAATCTGTACAATATGCAATTAAAAATCCATATATGGTTTTAAAAAAAAAAAAATCATATACAATATGGCTTTACACAGCAACAGGCTAGCTCTCAGAGCAGCCTGCCTGGCATTGCAAGGGTACAATGATGCATTCTTTCATAGACCAGTACATAAGGCTACTTGTCCAGGATATAAAATAAAATACTGCAGTACCATGCCTTAGGAGGACTAAAGTAGTGAGGTTAAAGGCATGAAAGTTTTTGAGTGGTGGTGACTGCACACCAGAACTCCTTAGGTTTGGTTTTCTTGGTTGGTTTTAAATGCATATGATGAAGTAATCTCTTACTTGCTTCACTTTCTGAATCCTTTTAAACCAGAACACTACTGTCCTGTGGTCAGAGGCAAATCCTTTGCAAAGGATCTTCCTTTATTTGAGGCAGTTGTACAAAACACTGAGACACTGAAATATGGTGTCTCAGTCACTTCCCTGGTGTAACCATGCAGAGGTTTTTGCCTACTGTTATTTCCATTTTAAACAGAAAAGATCTCGGGGCTGTACCATCCTGTTAAGCCACTTACCCATAGAAGCATTCTCTCCCCTGCTCTCTAAACAATTATAATGGCAAACTTAGGACTGATCAAGTTCCCCAAAGCGGAGAAAAATCGTAAGCTTTACATGAACACCTGTCACAAGCTGCATGCTGTTCCTTACACAATCACAGTCTGGACTTCCACCTCCCCCTCCTGGGAGGCAATCACAAACTCTCCTGCATGTTCCATTATTTCAATGTCCTCGGATGCCACCATTGTCACTGTTGCTTCTTCCGTCTCGATGCTACCCTCCGTAGTCAGCACTGCTCCCTCTCCGATGGCGGAAGCCAGTGTCATAGCGACCTGCTCTGTGAGGCTTTCGGGGGTCGCAATGGTGATGGTGTCCGCAGCATCTGTGGTTACTTCAGAGTTTTCCGCCACGGTGACGTTCTGTACAATGATCTGGTGACCGGAGTTTGCTTGATTTACTATTTGTTGCACAACCTTCATAATGTGGCTGTCAACCTAGGTGAAGAGAAGACAGGCCATGTTATTTCTTGGTGTATTGTACTCCGTTAGGAGTGCAATTATCATCATCATGAACAGCACATGATGACCAGCAGGGCAGTACAACAAGCAGCATTTCATTCCAATTTCCTCCAGCTGTTCCCTGAAGTTCTCATCACTCCAAGAACAGACTCCTAGAACATGTCACACCTCACATCGCTGAAGACATTTCACCAGCAGGTACTTCCTACAGAAAGTCAAACTACTTTTTATAGAAAAATCCTAACAACGTATGCCCAGACATTTAAACCGACTAACTGCAAGCCTCCCACTTTGCAGCAACAGTTATTTCTGGCGTTCAGGAACGCTGTATGAGGATCGCTTCCCCAAGGCTGAAATGTTACTGTGAAGCCACACAAGTCACCAGCCACTGTTGCTGCGAGGATCAGAGCTCAGTCAAACCCAGTATGACCAGTATTGTTTTTATACAGACAGGGCTGCAAAACTACAGAGGTAGGTAAATTAATTATTTGAAGTTGGGTGTATTTAGCATGACTTTTAGACACTAAAAGTGATTCATTTCAGCTACAGCAAGTCTCCAAAACAATAGTTTATGCAGCTGCTTTTACCTCATGTCTTGTTCCCTCTATTATTTCAGTAGCTTCACTGGTCTCCATGTCTTCAGTAGCAGTCTTGAAAAACAAAATATGATTATTCCCTTTTTAGATTATTACAAAAAACCACTTTTATTACCAAAATACAAGACACTAAGATCTTTCACAAAAGTCTTTCTGTCCCCCCCCGCCATGATGCAGCAGCTCTCTAAAGTCAACTCCTTGAAATTCCCTCCAACTCCTATTTTCAAGAGCTACTTAAAAGTAATGCGAAGTGCTCACGAATAACTGAAAGAGAACATCCTCTCTCAGCAGGACTCTGCCAACTGGCAGATTTTTCTCCTATTGGAGAATGACTATGGCAGCACTAAAGGGACTCAATAAATGAACTGTGTTGTTCTGCGTGGATGAGCGCTGGCTCTTTGTCATGAAGCGGGAGAAAGCAAAATGCGTAATTCATTGCTTTTGGCAGCCACAGCCAGTTAAAAACAACAGATCGTTTTGGACAAAATAAGCTGAATAGAATTGGGAGAAAAGAGGATGTAGAAGTTGAGGGAAAGCTGAAGCAAGTTGTTGAGGACGCAAGATCTGGTATGGTCAGAAGTCCTCAGCCTTCTGATGACTGCTGTCAGCCTCCTCAGCATTCTCGTTTTCCTGCCTATGTTACATGCAGGACTTCAGAAGGGCAGTGAAGCAGGCTCCTGGTGCTCTCCTTCTGAAAAAGGTTAAACCTGCTTATTCCTAGGGTCATGCAGGCAGCGGTGGCATCGGATAGATCCTATTTTACCTTTTCCCAAAAGCCTAGACGAGGAACGTGTGCACAACTGTAGTTTTTACTGACAAAATACTGTGGGACGTTCAGAATGAGAAGGCTGTTTGCCCCACTTCTTACCTCGATGATGTATTCCTGAGTGTCTGCCACCACTGAAGAAAACTCTACCAAAACAGTGTGAGGATCTTCAGAAATGACCGTTGCAGCCAAGTTGTCAGCTGACTGACTCTCCTCGGACACCATCACTTCTTCCACCTCTTTCAAAGCAAGGAGGCAGCCACCTGAAGGGTATTCCAAAAATGCCAGAAAAATGTTATTTGTCATAACCGCCTCAAATACAGGAGTACCTGGAAAATACTACGCGGCACGAACGAGACCCCTTTAAGAGGATGCCGTTGACAAGCGACCAGCGATCAGACGACAGGCTCTCTCACCCCACCAGACAGGCCAAATAATGGCCTAGAAGAGGCCTATGTGACACCAGACAACAGAACTCAGCCTCAAGCTCAGAAATTACACTGTCTGGTGTCATTTCACAAAATACACAACTAAATTCAGATGAATAAAACCATACAGGATTTCAAAAGCCATATGCGAAGAACATACAATAAGACTTTTGCTGTGTTTTAAGTCGTATATCTTTTCTGCTTATGCATTACATTTCAGTATCTATCTAGGAAACTTTTTTTTTCCTCCAGTAAGCTCGTATTGTCCTTTAGAATCTTAATGCTGCATCATCATCATCACTGCCTGAAGAAGTCTGAAAATACGATGCAGGAGCTAAAGGAGCAGCAGGTCCACTGCAACTAATCTGATCAAACAAGATTATCTGTGAGAACTGAACTCTACTTTGAAGACATTTTCCTTGCAGAACATCTACACTTCCTGTGTTTACAGGATTTCATAAAACCCAAAAATTAGTACGAATTTAATGCCAAAAAAAAAAAAGGCAAGTTTAACCATAACAATATGTGCCACATCCTAAGTTTTACAGTCCTCTCACCTCTTCCCCAACACAGAAATCCAGCACTCTCTGGCATTACTTTGCAAAAATGCTAATTTTCTCCCTCTGCATGGAGGGAACAAAACCTTGGAACAGAACCACTTTGCAGTTGGGAGTAGGCTCTTGCACAGTACAGGGTCTGTCTTCCCCGCTTAGTGCAGCAGCAACATTGCAGAGACCACTTGAGCCAGAGTTTGGAGCAAAGCGCCCACAGCACCCCTGCAGTTAGACTCTTAATGCAAATTCTGTTTCGGTTATCTTTATTTAGATGGTCTAGATTTTATATTAGAACTGGGTTATAGCTGTTTGTTCAGCATACTTTTTGGTCAGAAAGATTGTAATAGAAATATTCATTCAACGTAGATTAAAAAAAAAAATATATAATGCATATCCTTCTGATGCAACCCGGGATGCAGACAAACAAATGCCCTTGGACAAAGGTCGTCAGATCCACTCTGAAAAATCATTACCACTCAGCCAAAAAGCAGCTTGTCCAAACCCAATCCTAAAACAGCACCTGCACCCCTACCCCAAGTGCCATCTCACCTTTGGTTTTTAAGTGCCTGTTGAGAGTGCCATGCTCTGCAAACCCTCGCCCACACTTGTAACACTTGAAAGGCTTTTCCCCTGTGTGATGGCGGATGTGGCGGACCAGCGAGCCCTTTTCCCGAAAGCCCCGGCTGCAGTACTGACAGACATAGGGCTTATCCTCTAAATGCGTACAGAAATGAACTTGCTGGGCATTCTGTACAAAGAGAGGAGCGAGAGAAGGGCAGCTAAAGGGAGAGACAAACTCAAGCAAGCAGCATTTTAGCTTCCAGGGTAAAAGTCAACATCTTTGAGGACTACTTGTTATGTAAGACACAATAAAGACTTGGTTTTATTATGATGATGTCCTTTTTTCACACAGGGAGGAACAGTTTCTTCACAAATGTGAAGGTTTTAAGACTGTCCCTCTTTTCCCCACTAAAACAGAAGCTCATTCTGGAGCTTCTGCTCTTACAAGAGGCAGGTGAGCTGGCATTTGTTCTTTCAGGAGCAAAGCCTCCTAACTTCTCCCAAACCCTGGCTCTGGAAAGGAAAATCTGACTGCAAGCCTGCTGCCAGGGAGGCGCACCTTTGTCTTGTACCGCTTGCCACACTTTGGGCAGGAATACGGCCGCTCATCAGAATGCACTCTTCGATGCCCCTTCACGTGTGCGATGGTCTTGTAGAGCTTGCCACACTCTCCACAGCGGAAACGCCGTTCATTCACGTGTACTTCTTGATGCTTTTTTAGCAGGTAGCCCTTTGTGAACTCTTTGCCACACTCCTCGCACTTAAAAGGCTTGTAATCTAGAGAGAACACATCATTGATACAGGACAACCAGCCGTAGCAAGCATCTAGTATGTGCTGTAACAAAATTCTTACTAAAAAACTAATCCGGAGAAGGAGGGAAATAATGTTCTTCAACTGCATGTATGGGCTTTGTCTCATTCCTAAGTGAATTCTGCTCAAATGTTGCTCTTGTGGACTTTGGTGCCTTTCAAGCAGCAGTTCCAGCCTAGTGACCTGTTCTGCCTCGCTAACCTTGGCCTGGTCACAGAATTCTTCTTTCAAGGATGCAGAGCAGGCCCCGAAACATGGAAACTTTTTTTTTTTTTAATATTTCTTTTACCCTCTCGTCTAGCGCTCAACCAAAGTCAGCCCTTTCATGTTTGTGTGTTAAGCATCAATTGATTTTGCATGGCTAACGGCCATGTAAAGGCAAGGAATTTGAAATAAAGCAAGCTGTACTATGCTTAAGATCTTAGTAAGATACGGGACGTTTTAAACAGCAGCATAAGCAGTAGAGCTTTACCTAAATGACCCTTTATGTGTGTTTCGAGGGAAGTAGCTTCACTGAAGGCTTCGTTACAGTGAGGGCAAACGTAACTTTTGTACCCATTTGTTCTTTCTGCATCTGTCTATTGAAAAGAAAATGGTACAACATAAATATTTTTTGTACTAGTGTGTACAGTAAGCATTGGTAACCAAACTCCCAATTAAATACTCCAGCTTTAACAAGGAAGGGATCTACATTAATAGGAGAGAGCACATGTGCATACTAAAACTACACTTAAAGCATGAGTGAAAAACATAACTAAAAAAATTGGCACAAAGACACAGGCACAGGGCAGGGGGAGATGCACTGAGGATAACGTGCGGGGTGGTGAGGCTAACAGTGCTGTGCGCAACCAAGCACAGGCAAGGATAATTACAGAATACAAACATACAGACTCTACTTGTTCTATTTCAACACACTGTTCCCCACATGGCTCCTCTTCTGCTTCCACCACTTCGTTTTCTACTTCTTCTGCAGCAGCTGCAGCAGGCTCATCCGGCTTTTGCATTTCCTCCATCGTGACTCTCTCTATCACAATACCCGAATTCCTCATGGCCTGCCTCAGCAGATTCTCACTGTTCACTTCCCCCTCACATGGCAGCTCCTCGGGATGCGACTGCTGAAGGAATAGAGAGTCCAGTAGTTAGTACAGCACGTACACCCTTAGCCCTTTTTTTACAGCAACAGTGCTACAACAGTCGCTCTTTCTAGGGTGTCTAATGCTGTGATACAGGGTTGAAAGATCAACAAGGGAATGATCTTGGACCGGGGAGGAAGATGAGGTGAATCTGTACTCTGAAAACATATAGTCCAAGGGATGATAAGCCTTGGCTCCTACCACAGAGTCTCATTAGCAGGGAATGGTCAACAAAAACATCCTCTCACCTTCTGCATCGTCCAGTACGTGGTGGTGAACCCTACACATCCCCCTGTATGCTACATGTGTGCTGCTGAGCTCAGCAGCAGCAGATGGGCAGACAAGGTCAGAGCAGAGTGCCTTCTATGTTCTCAGATGAAAAAGAAGCTAATTAACCATTTACTTCCACCACACAGATTTATTCTCAGCACCTAAGAAAATTTTGTGCATGAGGTGAAATACTTAAAAAATACTTGTTTGCACAAAACCCGGGAAGGGTGTTTAGGAGAAATGACACTCACATCTTGGTCCAGGGATTTTGAATCTACAACAGGAAGTTCCTGCATTTGGACATGGACTTCGTGAAGAACGTTGCCTTTTGCATCTGTTACGAGATGGATCACGGGTGAGGTCTCGATGGATTCACTCGCTATTGATGACATGGTGTCTGCGTTTGAACTGCAGGATCCTTCAAGAAAAGCAGCACAGTGAATCACTTGGTGTACTGCCACCCCTCATCAACTTGCTGTGCTCTACCCAAAATGGGTCTCAGAATATGAGGCACCCATTAAAGCCATCTTTGTACCGGATTCTCAAACATTCTTCACAGTTAACGCCTGGCTACATGCACTTCAGGTTAATAGTTTAGCTCTATAAATTACTTTTTTCTGTATAAAAGATACAAAACAAATACTGCAGCAGGTTTTTTTTTTTCATAAATGAGAAAGAATTTGTAGGTCAAGTGCCGGGAGCATGCTCAGTTTTATCAGACAGAAGGCAGCATTACTGACCTGTTGGCAAATCATCTTTGTTGACTACTATTTCTTTGTTCATGTTGAAACGAATTTTTTCGGTGCAAGGTGTCAGAGATTTCAGGTGCCGAGTCAAAGCTCCCGATTCCCGGAAGCTTTTCCCACACTTCTTGCATTTGTAAGGTCTTTCATCTGGAAATGATGAGAATCAAAACAATGGTTTTGAACTAACCACAGCCAGTATTAGCACTAGAAGAAGGCTTTCAGCTTCCTACAGCGAGCGGACTGCGCTTGTCCCAGAACCTCTCGTTGCCTCCCAGCACCCCAAAGATCCATGGTCATGATCCATGGCCACTCCATGGTCTCAACTCAGAAGAAGATGGAAAGCAGCGATAAATACCACGGGAAGGTAAGCTGGATAACCACAACGAGGAACTCTTTACTTTGGAGAACTGTCTTACCTGTGTGACGCCGATGGTGTCGAATCAGAGACCCTTTTGTCCTAAAGGAAGTTCCACAGAGTTTACATTCATAGTCCTTTCTGCTGCTGTGAGTGATCATGTGAGCTTTGAGGATGCTGGCCTAGGGAAAGAATTTCATTTTAAAAGATGTTCCAAATGGTTAAGAATTTTGTATTTCAACTGTAAAGAAACAACAGTGCTCCTTCTGAAAGCAGAACTTTCCTTTTGAAAGCACAGCACACAGCAGAGAAGCACATTGTTACCGAGTCTTGAGCAGTCTTAGTTAACAGCTAGCCTAAATAACTCGCTAACCCGAGCGCAGTAGCAGTGATACTTACTGTTTTAAATGTCTTCTGGCATAATTCGCATACGTATCGCCCTTCTTTGTTGACTAGCAGCTTAACCTTTATCAATTCTGTGGAAATATCCTGCTCCTGATCATCAGGGTTGCCTCCTTGCTCTTCAGTGACTTCCCCATCAACGTGACCGTTTGGGTTTTCAAAAACGTGGTCTCCTGCAACAATGACTTCTTTGATGCGCCCACTACCTGGGAAAAGGATACGAAGACAGTTATGTTCTTTACAGAAGAGAGCTTTACAGGACTAGAGCAATTTACTGTTTCAGCATTGCGTGCGGTGGGAAGGGGAAACGGGTACTTTAAACCTGGAACAGGGGTCTTTGCAAAGTTCTCGTTATTGCAGCATGAATATTAAAATGGCCACTTTTGGAATGGAGCTTTAAATCTAATTGGCATTAAATGGCAAAGAGAACTGCAAAGCTGGCCTCAGGATGCCTCTCTCACACCTCTGAGATAACGCTCCATCCCAAGTCACATCAGTGTCACGCACCCAGCTATAACACAGGTCAAACAGAAGACAACAATGGAGGAGTAAACAAGCTCCTAACCCCGCCAGGGTACAAAGGGGAGCCTTTCGAAGCTCACCTACTATCGCTGACGCGTTGGTGATTTCCTCTGCTATTGAAGATGCTTCAACAACTATATGAGCGACAGTTATCGACTCCTCCACAGAAGGAACGACCTGCTGTGACAGATAACATTTTAGCAGAAAGGTTTTATCACCTTTAAAACCAGTGTATTCTGTTCTCTCCCCTCCAACCCAACAGACCGTTGCATCCTAATTATTTTCAGCCACGGCTTGAGGAGAAGCCTGCTGTCACCTTTTGTACTTCTTGGTTGAGGAGACCTGCTGGTGCAGCAGCCAGAGCTTCTGGAGCTCGCTGGCAGACCTTTTGTAATTTGTGTTGCACAAATTCTTCCAAGGAGGTGAACTCCGACTGGCAGCGACCACACTTATGGACGTCATCTTCATCTACAATATAAGATTCAGTCATCGGTTTAGGAAAACCGGATAACGAGCAACGTTTGCAGAGAAAACTCTCGCTCTGCTCGTCCCGGTGAGCTCCTACGCCAGGAGGGAAGGGAGCCGGAGGGGCGAGGGGTTCCCAGAGGGTATTTTCGCTCCTGCAACGAGGGGATTTCGGGAGCGGAGTGGGGCGATCCCCGGCCGGGCGGGCTGCGGGGCTCCGCTCTCGCCGGCCAGAGGAGGAAGAGGGCGCGGAGACCCCGGCGCCAGCCGCCTCCCCCCAACTCCTGCTGAGACAACCGGCCCCGCCAGGACTCCCCCTCGCCCCGCACCGAGCGCCGCGGGGGTCGGTTCCGCCGGGCCGGGCCCCTTCAGGGGCCTCCGCGGGCCTCGCCGCCCCCCAGGCCTCGCTTTCCCCTCCGGCTCCGGCCGGGGCCCTGTCGCGGCGGCCCCGCCCGCCCCGCGCCTGGTACCTTCCTCGCTGAAGGGCGCCGGGAGGCTGAGGAAGGCGGCGGGGCCGGCGGGGCGCGCGGCGAGGCCGGAGCCCGTAGCCGCCTCCCCCTCCCGCTCCTCGGCCGCGGCTGCCGTAAGCCCCGCCGGCCCCGCGCTCGTTGCCATCGTGGCCTCCATGTCGCAACGAGCCGCACCGCCAAGATGGCGGCTTTACGGCCGTGTCGTCATAACAACGGGCCGCGTGCCGCTGGACGGGCCGCCACGGGGGTTCGGCGGGGAACGCGGCCGCCGCGCGAAGGTTCCGGGGCTGCGCGCGGCCCGGGCGCCGTTGAGCGGCGGCGGTGGTGGTGGCGCCCGGCCCCCGGTGACCTCTGACCCCCGTTCCCAGACGACCGGAGCCTAACGAGTTACCTAACGAGCCCCCGGGGCGGCGGAATGGCCCAAAGGGTAGCAGGGCGCCCGGGGTGACCACGCTCTCCTGGCCAATGACAGCGCGCGGGGGGCGGGCCGGTGAGGCGGGCGGCCAATGAGCGGAGCGAGCCGGCCGCCGTCAGTGGCGCCGTGCGGAAGGGTGGGAGAGGGCGTCGGTCGCCGGCTCCCGGAGGTGTGGGCGGGGCCTCCGCTACCGCAGCCCAATGGGAGAGCGGGCGGGGCGAGGCGCGGCCAATGGGGGAGGCCGGGGGGCGGGCACCCGCCTGAGGCGCGGCGGGGCAGGCATGGCGGCCATGGCGGGCGGTGGGCCTCGGCGGTGCCGGCGGCTGGAGGCCGAGGCGGCCCGCGCCGTGCTGGGCGCCGCCGACACGCTGCTCTTCGACTGCGACGGCGTGCTGTGGCGGGGCGAGGCGGCGGTGGGCGGCGCGGCGGCGGCGCTGGGTCGGCTGGCGGCGGCGGGCAAGCGCCTGTGCTACGTGACCAACAACAGCAGCCGGACGCGCGCGGCCTACACCGAGAAGCTGCGGCGGCTGGGCTTCCCGCCCGCCGAGCCTCGCCATGTCTTCGGCTCGGCCTACTGCGCTGCCCGCTACCTCCGCCAGGCCCTGCCGCCCGGCGCCGCCGCCTACGTGCTGGGCAGCCCCGCGCTCGCCGCCGAGCTGGAGGCCGTCGGGGTCCCGCACCTGGGGCCCGGCCCTGCCGCCCTGCCCGGCCCCGCGCCCGCCGACTGGGCCCAGGCGCCGCTCGACCCCGCCGTGCGCGCCGTCCTCGTCGGTTTCGACGAGCACTTCAGCTACGCCAAGCTGTGCCAGGCCCTGCGCTACCTCCTGCGCGGCGGTCCCGACTGCCTCCTCGTCGGCACCAACCGCGACCACCGCCTCCCGCTCGAGGGCGGCACCGCCATCCCCGGTGAGCGGGGCGGGGGGAGGCTGGGGGGCGGCCGGGGCTTCGCCCAAGACCCGGTGGCTGCGGGGAGGTGGCCCCGGCCGGTTCAGAGCTGTGCGTGGCGAGTCCCTGGGCTCTGGGGGCCCCCTGGGCTCAGCCCTGTGCCTTGGGGCAAGGGCAGTGCTAGGCTTGTGCCCTGCTCTGGCAGCTGGGGCGTCCTCACTGCACCCTCCTAAAAGAGGGAGAATCTTTGTTGATTCTTTACTTTGCTCGGGGATTAGCGGCTCCTTTTTGATCTCTATGTGGGATGGTGTTCCAGCCTCCTGGCATGTTGTACCCACCACCTCTCTTGGGACTAACCTGTTCCTCTGCCGGTCCTTGTCTGTACAGCCGAGGTGTTTCCCAAGCACCCTGCGGTTTTGTACCAGCTGGTGTGGATGAAGAGAGACTTCTGCAGCCTCTGATCTGTATTTTCTGTTCTCTTTGCCTAGGAACTGGCTGCCTGGTGAAAGCAGTGGAGACGGCAGCCCAACGCGAAGCGTTCATCGTAGGAAAGCCCAACCGGTACATGTTCGATTGCGTGGCAAGCGAGTTTGACATCGATCCTGCTCGTACCATCATGGTGGGAGACCGGCTGGATACAGACATCCTCCTGGGCAATAGCTGTGGCCTCACCACCTTGCTGACGCTCACCGGGGTCACCACGCTGGACGAAGTGAAGGGCCACCAGGAGAGTGACTGTCCGGCCAGGCAGAGCCTGGTTCCTGATTACTATGTCGATAGCATAGCCGACCTTCTCCCAGCACTGGGGGAATAATTAGCAAAATGCTCACAGCCTCTGCAGCGGCACCCCCAGGAAGGCCCCTGTTAATCACCTTGTGACAGTGACGTCCTCGCTAGGATAGCACCTGGAGTTAGCAACCCTTCGCTTTTTATCCTTTCTGTCCTCTCAATATGATGTTGTTTACATCTCAGTCTTTAAATGCACTTTGGAACAAAGAGGGCATTACAGTGTCAGCCACATCTTGTGGGCTTGGGGCTTTTTTCTTTTAAATTATAAGTAACACATCTATTCAAATGTTTGTGATATGGGATGTCGTGGTGTCCTTTAGTCTGAGCTGAGGGAAGTAGAGCTGGCTGATCTGAGGAAGAGAACCCAACTACCTGCAGCGTGTCCTTGCCTGGGCAGGCCATGGCTCAGTCTGGTTTATTCAGGGAAATGACTCTTGGAGTATGCAGAAACTTAGCGACCGTGTTTGGCAACGCTTGTGGTGGCTGGCAGAATTAGCTTTTGGCCTTAGATTGCTTTTTTTTTTTTCTCCTTTTTTCTCGGGGTCCTGTTTAGCAGTACAGCCTGCTGCAAGCACAACGTCAGCTCAGAAACTGAAATCCATCTCCTTTGACCGTTGCAAATTGCACTTGTGATGCAGGTTAGGACGATTCCGCTCGCGGAACACAATCGGTGTCTTCCCTATACGGCGTTTGTCCCAACGGTGGATCTATATGTAACATTCATGTACATACAAGAGCTACCCCCATCCTAAATATATATCAGAATATATTTAAAATATAAACTTAAGTAGAGTATATGATAATATATCTTGTTTCCCAGAAGGGAGGATAAGAGGAATGTACTTCACTGGTCACAGTAGGTTTAATTCTCCTCAGCTTTTGCATTTGGTAATGCAGAAAGTCTGTAACCGCGTGGGACTGTCCTTCACTGCTGCTGCTTCCCAGAAACAACCAGATTGGTACTGAGTTGGTTCTTGTACTTCCCTCTGCATCAAAATAGCCGCTCACCTTGCCTTTAGCTGCAGAATCTGAATTAATGCCCAGTCCTCGGGGGATGAATGTAGTACGCAGTACAGCTTTCCACCAAAATAAGCCTGTGATCGTGCTGGCTGCTGGTGGCAATGGCACGCGCTTCCTTTAAGCACCTGAGCTCGGCGTCTTCCGCCTGTGTCCAGCATTGGGGCCTGGCACCAGTTGCTCGTCCAAAGAGGAGTGCTTGCTTACTCGGGTGATTATCTCATTCTGATCTTTAGGTGGGTTTGGGTGATGCGCGCCTCAGGCTGCAGGGTAGATTTTTATGCTGGCTGAATCAAAAGCTACAGCTGAAAACTTTTGTGTTACAGAATTCAGTGAAAAATTAGATATGCAAATAACGTGCTTTTATTCCATAGATTCCGCTATCATCAGTTAAATTTAAACACTGGCCTTCCTTCATCTCCCACTGTTCAGCTGAACAGCTTTAGCAGTGTCTCGATGCCGTTCCCGTCTGCTCGGACACTCGAAATGAGTAGAGCTGCCGCCGTATTTGCACAGCAATAACCGCGCAGTTCGTGTTGTCTTCCGCTGTTAGCAGAATATTAGCTGGATTTCATAAAGGGACATTCGTCTGTAGCTCAGGAGTTGCGTAAGGAAGCACAGATAATCCCTTCCCCGTTTCTGTCTCCAGCTAGAAGGCTGTGGCTGTGTAAAGTCACAGAGAAATGCTTACAGGTAGAACTTCCACTTTGTCTGGATAATGCGGAAATGGGCGTTAGGGCTTTACTGCTGGTAGGGTGCGACTTAACACTGTGTTCTTTGATTCAGTCCCTGTGTCTTGGTGCTTATCGTTTCCAAATATGTCAAGTAAAGCAGTAAATGCCCAGAGAGGGCTCCAGCCTCGTTGAAACAGCACGCTGTCCCTGCCAAGTACTGTTCACTATACAAGGGAACCATTACCTCGATTCACATATGCTGAAATGTGCTGGTGAAGGTGTCAATCACGTTTCAAAACTCTATCAACTTCCAAATGGTTTTTAAGCCTCTACTTGAATTCACATTAAACTTGCAAGTCTGCTTTCCCCTGACGTTGTTGTATTTTGTACTCCTTTCTCTGCGAGCTTTGGTGCAGCAGTGTGGAAATCCTGGGTGTTAGGGATGCGGTTTGTGTTCATCATCTTTGCTCCTTACATGCAGTAGTAGGGAAAAAAATCCAAACCCGGGAGCGTATTCCTCTGGTTCAGGTGTCCAGAGCTGTGCAGGGCACTTGCTGTGGTCTGGGATTTGGGTTTTTTGAGTAAGAGTACAGCACAGAGCAGACTGTAATCATCCTTTTGCAAACGGTGTTTTACAGAGGGTTTTGCTTCCTTCCTGTGCCTTAGATTAAGCAGGGCATAAGCTTCTTAATTAATGAATTCTTCTAATGTGTGGCTGTTAAAATCTGTATGTGGAGAACACTCTGTCTGCGTGTTGCAGCTTTGTTTTCCAAATTTTGTGTGCCAAGCTCTGCCGCAGCAGAAGCCGGGGAGCAGGCTACGCCCCGGGGAGCACTGCCTGCGCTCCGTAACGCCTGGACAGGCAGAAGCAGAACTGGGGGTTCGACTGTACCAACACTGTTCCTGTTTCCATCGGAGCCACAGCACAGGCCACTACAGGCCTGCATTCCTGCTTTTAAAACCGAGTTTTAAAAGAGTGACCATGATGGTTGTCTCTCGCTGGCCACAGTGTTCAGGTTTGAGTTCACGTCCCACAGAAGCAGCCATGCTGGAATGAGATGCTGATCTTCTGAAATAGCTCGGGTTTGACTTACGGAAGGGAAGAGACTGAGTGGGGACGGGGTTGCTGGTGCTTTTGTGACGAGAAGCTCCAGGGTGAGCTGCCCTCTTGGCTCAGTTTGATCAGTCCTGGGCCATGCTTGATAGGAAAATGGCTAAAAGCCATGTTTTCCCTTGATAGATACCGCGTGAAGGAATTCTGTTGAGCTTTTCCTTGCCTCCGTTCAGTTGGTTACATCTGGTCTCAAACCCACAAAGCCCTCTCAGGGACTCCTGGACTGCTCGGGGAAAACCATGGTCTGGCGACCTGGGAACACTGTTCCCCGACGGGTGTTGCCCATCGCAGGGCACGGGTGTTAGCACGAGCGCAGCCTAGGCCATGGCCGTGAGTTTGTAGCAGAGATCCTTTCCCCTGAGGTCTGTAGGTGGAACGCGAGCACGTCTGTGCAGCCAAGGCTTGCCAGGCAGCAGCCTGCAGGATAAACAGTTGGCTTCAGCCCATGGAGCTCCGGCAGCACAAAGTTCATGTTGAAATGTAGAAATAACTGATGATAAGGGCAGGCTGCCACTTTTCTCTGTCTATTGTACCTCTTAATGAGACTTACCCGGTCCCACTGTTAGGGCCTGCCAGCCGGGAGGACTGACACAAAGCCCCCGATTGTCATCTGCCTGCCCCACTCCAGCCGGCTCACAAGGTGAGCAGGAAGAGCGGTTTTATGCACCGACGGCATCACTCGGCAGCCCTGGGTTTCACCCCCCCTTCCCTTCTCCTCTCCCCAGGTGGCAGCTCTAAGGTTTCACCCTCCCCGCAGGTCTGGGCTGAGGAGCCCGTTGGCCGCGGCAAGGGACACGTATTTACCGTTGGCGGACGCACGCTTAGGTTTCCCAGGCGCGCCTGGAGTCGGGGACCATGCAGAGTCTGGGCGCCAGCAGGAGGCAGAGCTGCAGGAGCGAGGTCCTGGCCTGAAGCGGAGGATGGAGGGTCGGAGCGGCGCCAGCAGCGCTGTCTCTGCAGTGAGTATCCCTGGTCCCCCAGTTCTCGCAGATGGCCCCTGCTCTGCACTTGCTTGATTCCTCTTTTGAAGTGGCTGAGCTTCCCATGGATCCTGGTAAGGTTTTGTTCATCCCCCACCTCAGCAGCCCTCAGTTCAGCTTATTGTAAGGCAGCTGACTCTATCATGGCACAAACCCACGTGTAACAAGGCAGGGTGGGGGGGAGTCAGGTTAGAGATGCCAAAGCGCCCCGGCTTGCACGCTGCCGAGCCGCTCGGGATGCGTGAGCACGTGTGAGCTGCAGCTTGCTGAGGGATGGGAGTCGCTGGATTTCTTTATTTGCACCTTTCCTACCTGAGGGAATTCCGTTAGCTATTGAAAACCTGCCCGTTACTGGAGGGCTTGGGCTCTGTTGCATTTGAATTGAGGAGGTTTTGGCTTTGCATGGTTTTAACTTTGTTAAGACTCGCAGCAAATCAAACCACAGGCATTTTTTGCATTTCTCTATGTGCTTCAGAAGGTTGAAAAACAGATGATTATTATTTTTTTCAGTGTGGTTGAAACTCTATTATTGAAAGCACATTCTTTCTGCTTTGTAAAAAATGATTTCATGTGCCGTTAGGTTAAACGTAATTGTTTCAGTAAAAGAATTAAAGTGGATTTTAATCAAGCCACTAGAAATGCTATATGACTGCCAAGCTCTTTTGCTTCAAGTAACAGCTTGGTCTGCTTGAAGAAAAACTTATCAAGAAAATAAAACCCAACCAACCAGGCAGAGTGGTGAGGGAGCAGGATCAATCCACACAGGGCCTGGTTCGACAGCTGAAGGTTCTCTGGGGATTTCTCCTATAAACAAAAATAATTTCATTTGCTGCTAAAGTGCAGCAGCAGCCCCTGTTTGTGGAAAGCTTCCTGCTCCAGCCCTTCCTTGGCGGGTTTGCAGCATTTGCATGCTTCCACAGCTGCAGAAGAAAGCTCTTGGCTGTGGGAGTGCTGCTTACTGGGATCTGAAACTCTGTCACTGGGGGATAACAGTGACCTTATTCCGGGGCTGCTGTGATGTTCGGGCAGTTCTGCGTTCAGACCACAGCAGTTTGCACAGGGATCTGTGTTGTGAGCGGGAAGTGCGTTTTATGGTGACGAATAACCAGCTGACGGGTTAACTTTGACTCCTCTTCCCTCATCCTTTTGCATTGGTTCCCAGGACAGGAGGGCCACAGCACACTTCACAGCTCCATCCAGGATGTTCTGGATCATCGTGTCCATTGCCTTGTTTTTCACAGTTGTTGGCATCAGCGTTGTGGGGGTTCTCAGCTTCTCCCCCAGCTCTGCCCAGGTAAGGGATCCTGATCCTAGCAGGAAATCTCCTCCTGCCCTGATTTGTGTTGGAAGCACTTGCCCGGAGAGGAAGGGGCTGAGTTCAGGGCTGGGTTTGGCCAGTTACCCCATCACAGGCAGCCTGCAGGCAGGAGGGCAGGAAGGTGCTGGCAGTGCTGCAGGCAGCGAGCTGAGCAGTGCCTGTCTCACCCCTGCAATGTGCCTGCCAGAAACCGTTGCTTAAATTAGAGGAACCTCGGTGCATCTTTCGTAATTATAGCTGCAAGCTGGTATTTTGCTAAGCAGGCGTGTTCCAACGTGTGGCTGCGGCCTCTGAGGCGAGGGGGTGTCTGCTGCCAGTGAGCTGTGCTGGCTGGGGGGGCAGATCCCAGCCCCCTGCCCGGCTGCGGCAGAGGCTGGCGAGTCCCCTGGCCCTTTCTTCCAGCACCCTGCTGCCCAGCAGAGTGGGTGCCTTCAGCATGAGGGGCACCAGCAGATCCCCCCCTGCCCTGCGTGACCCAGAGCGGTTTGCTCCACAGATCTGCGCCCCTCCCTTGGGTCAGAGCTTGCTGCTGTTGCTAAATAATTCAGACAAGCAGCAGGGAGTAGCGGAGGGTCCGAGGGAGGGGTGTTGGCGGGGAGATGCCACGCACAGGCACTAAGCAGCTGATGGTTGGTGCTGCCCTCCCTCTCTTTGTGCCCAGGCTGGCTCTCAGCTCATCCGGCTGACACTCCAGGGCCAGCAAGACCCGTTGAGGAATCAGACAGCCTTGGTGGACGAGTCCCGGAGCACTGTGACCTACTACGTAACCTCGCAGAGTAACCACACCGCCGTGGTGCTGTATGACAGCAGGAACGTAAGTGTGTTGGAGAATTACCTGGAAGCGAGCAGAGGAGCCCAGGCTGCTGAGAGAAGAGCTGCTGGGGTGGGAGCAGGAGGTGTAGGCCAGGAAAAACAGCAACCAGCTGCTGTTTGATGCCCTTCTCTGCATCTTTAGTTAGGAAAGATAATACAGGGCAGGAGGAGGAATGTCTGTTTTGGGGGCTCTGAAGCCAGCTGCGGGTGGGTGCCGCTGCCTGCTGTCACAGGGCACAATCTGCCTTGCAGGGCTACGTGTGCTTCAAACCCGTGGAGCAGCGTGTGTGCTACCTTAGGAGGATGGACGCCTGGGACCGCCAGACCCTACAGGCACCTCTCAACACATCTGAGCTGAGAGTGAGCAGCCGCTGCAGCCGTTCCCTGGGGCGGCTGAGGGGATGGGGGCTATGAATTGGGCTTTGCGTGGAGTCCTGGCTCACTGGAGGCCCTTTCCTGCCTGGATTTGTGTTCATGGTGGTGACTCTTTAACACCAGCACCCCAAGCATGGCTAAAGGAGGGCACGGGATGTCCCAGCCGGGGGTGACAGCGGCAGCCCCCTGTTCTGTGCAATTCACTGCTCAGGAGGGGCTGGGTCAGTGTCGTGCATAGGAGCTCCTGGTTTTATCGCTATCCTAACGTCTGTCAGAAGCAGCAGAGCTGCAGGTCGGAGAAGGGGGATACGTCCCAGAGAGGTGAATAGCAGGGCTCTCCCAGGGCCCGCTCCCACTGGATTCTGTTACCCGCTCAAAAATCTGGGGAACAAGAAACAAAGAGGGTTTGTTAGCAATTCACAGGGAGGGAAGTTGGAGTAAATCATGTATACGGACCCTCTGAACAAAATGTTAATGGATGCATGGGTGGGGGCAGATTCTCTTTCAAGAAGACAGAAGGCCCCAGTTTTTTTGTGCCCCTGCCACCTGCTCTCTATTTCTTCAGGGGCTCCTGGGTGTTCCTTGTCCCTCGCCTGCTGCTCCCACCCAGCTGGGAAGTGACGGGCAGCATTTAACCCAGAAGTGCGTGGGACCACAGCATCCCTGAGCGCAAGCTACTGAAGTGGGTGCAAGGGGAAGACGGCATCTGCCAAGCTCTGAGGCTCCTTAACAGAAGTACAAGAGTTGTGGTGCCGGGGCTGCCAGCAGCCCACGTGGCCATTGAACAGGAGCTGGCGTTGAGGAGCCTCAGCTCAGCCTTGTCCTGTCCCGTCCCAGCCACCATGGGGCTGAAGGATGCCGATTTGCATCACACCGGGTGCTGGGGGCTCCACCGCTGTTCCTGGGGAGGGGACAGGGCTACCGTGGGTCACTGCAGCTGTGGTACCTGGCATAACAGGGTCTTTTAGCTCCAGGCCTGGGGGACAAAGTGGCCCAGGAGGAGCTGCATCCCCTGCTTCCCAAGCTGCAGGGGTAGTGAGGGGCTGCGGGCTGTCCCTGCTCCAGCCTTGCCCCTGGGAGCCTGCTCTGGCCAGAGTGAGCATCCTGGCAGCCTGGTGGGACAGGGCAGCTCTTGGGAGAAACCTGCCCTTACTGCCGGTAAGCAGCAGGGCTCGAACACCAGAGCGCATTGCTGGAGGGCGGCGCTGGGAGGCGCAAAGTGCCTTGGGAGGAATTAACAGGGGCATTTCTTTCAGGCTGATCAGATGCTACATCAGAACAACCAGACCAAGTACTACCGGGAGTTCCTGGGCATTCTGGCGGGGGAACGGGTGGACCCCAAAAGCCTGGGGGAGTCTGTCCAGACCCTCTGTGAGCAGACATCCATCTTCTGGGTCAGGAGAGGGGAGGGTAAGTTGTACACGTCCCTTCACAGAAGAGGGAAGCACGATTGTTTCTAGTCTAAGAAGAGCAGGCTCCGCTGTGCAAAAGCTCACAGCCTGGGACGGGCTGCCAAGGTGTGGGGACAGGTGACTTCTAGTTCAACACCAAACCATCGTTTGGGGATCACTGAGCACTGGCTCATACCCACACCCTGCAGTGGTGGCTGGGAAAGGCTCCGAGCCCCCTTCCCCGGGCAGTGCAGCCTGCTTGTGCCGCACAACCACACACAGCAATCCCCTGCGACGCTGTTGGCTTAACGCTTGTCACCTTCATCTTCACCAAAAGCAGCCGGCCGAGTGCTCGTTGTGTTCTGCCTTACTCAAGCTTTAATGAAAAGGTCGTTCCCCGAGACTTTCCACTTGTTTGGCTCCCCAGGGACTCGTAGCTGCAGGACTGCAGAAGTATTCCTCACCCTGCTTCTGTCCTCATTCATTTGGCAGGTCCGGGGAAGCAGCGGCTGATCTACCTTTGCATTGACATCTGTTTTCCAAGCAACATTTGCGTGTCTATCTGCTTCTATTACCTCCCCGAGTAAGTCCTGCAGCCACGGACACCCTCTTGCTGCTCTACATACTTGAACTGGATTCCTGAAAAGCCTCTGATTTCAACAGGGAAGGTAACAGCTACAATAGCCCCCAAAAGCTTCCTGCCGATTTCATGCTGCAGTTCAGGAGAGGTTAGAAAAATACCAGGGCTCTGCTCAGCACTGTCAGTACAGACACTTTATTTGCAGCTGTGCTGCAGGGCTGCACCTTGTACGTAGGTAGTAGGAGACCTAGAGGAATCACGTGGCGGAGATAATGTTTTATGGCTACACACCCTGTTCAACACAAGGTTACTAAATTTGTTGGGGGTGGTTGGCTTTATAAGAGAGCAGCTCTCCAAGTAAGTCTGTGAAATACACTTTGAATAAAGGGATTGCAAACCAGGAAAACGGCTGCCTTTCCTCTCTTTGCTCAGACTCTTCCAGCATGTAAAAGGCTGACTGGTTTGGGGTTCTTTTCCACTTTGGGGTACAAGAATGCCACAAAGCTGCCAGCAGCTGATGCCACAGCTCCCCTCAGTAGGGTCGTGACTCCCTCTCCCATTCCCTTTTGTCCAAGCGGCCTCCCTTAGAGGCCACGTACATTTCAGTAACGATCTGCTCGGAGCTGAAGCCTGATTCTCACTCCAGGCAGCTGCTTCTGCCAGAGACCAAGCCCTCTCCGTCAGCGCAGAGGAGGGTTACCCATGCACATCTCGGGCTCCAGAGAGGGTGCCTGCCATTGTAAGACAAGGGAAAACAAGCAGAGGTCCTTCCCTTCCCACATGTGACTGTTATCCCAACACACTGTCGTTGAAAGCGAGGCAGACGACTGCTTTCTGGTGGCCACTGTATTCCCTCTTGATCTCTCCTGTCTCCACACACCAAAGCCTGGCCAGGTTATCAGAGGAGGCTGGAACAGAAAGTGGAAAGAGGAGTGGGATATATCGCATCACCCTTTAAACTTGTTTTTTGTTATTATAAGAAAGATTTTCCTCTTGCTTCATTCCACATCTTTATTAGGGCTGCTGATGACAGATAAGGGAGCCATGCAGAGCAAGCAGCTTAGCGCATTTCTGTATTACGCGACATTTTAATTATTTTGGAGAAAAGTTACTGTGGAAATGACAACATCTATGCTTTGAAGGGGCTATCACGCTGTGTACTGCAAGCAGCATTGCTACCAGGTGAGATAAACTACACACACAAAGATCATCTCTCCAGTTTAAATAGATGCCCTACGGCAGCACCGGCAAAATGCCTAAAGGAGTGAGCAGACTGCACTGCAGGTGCACAGCTGCGTGCTCTTTCCTCGCATACTGGTGCACGAGGGTTTGGCAACGTCCCAGTGACAGACGCTGCCAAGTCCTGCACTAGTTCAGGGCTGTGCTGCTGGGGGCCTGGCGTAACCCAAATCAAGCGGTGGGCCAAGGGCAGGAGTGTGGCAGTGCCTCACCTGTGACAATGTACTGGGAGTCCCCGGAGAATGCGCAGTCCCACATCCAGCCCCGAGACGTTTCCCCCGGGTTATTGCTCTTAATGCTCAGCTCTGTCATCAGAGAGAAGTTTGAAGTCCTCCAGATCTTACATGTCTGATCTGCGGAACACGTCGCCAAGAGCCTGCAGGGAAGAGACGTGCAAGGGTAATCTTATTAGTCACCCTGTGCGCCTAAGGGCCTCCCATTAATGTGGGCCTGGAACAGTAATGAACTGGAGACCTGCGTTCATTGTAATTGGATTTCTTTACACCTATATTGTCTGCCTTACGAGATTCAAGCCGAACAGACTCGGCAGAGGAACACACCACGTTCACTACTTTGCTCCCAGAGATGAGCCATTCGATCCCAGCCGTAAGAACAGCTCGTGGCTGCAAAGCTTGCTGAGATCATGGGGCATGAGGCTGGGATGCCACTGACAGCAACCCCACCCCAGTGTGTCCTGCACCTCCCTGGGGGACCTGCAGGGTAATGTGGAGCCAGCATCAGCCAACAGCTGGAGGCACGGCTGGTCTCTGCCCGCTCAGAAGGGACCGTCTGTTCCCATCGCAGGTCAGTGAGGGGCTGGCATGCACTCACGTGGAGTCGGGGCTGAACTTGCACTGAAGGGCGTAGCGGTTGTGTGCTGGGATCTTGGTCTTGGGGATCAGCTGGGTCACCTCCTCTCCGATGCCGCCCGTCAGGTTCCACACGTAGCAATTTCCCTGCAGCAAGACAAGGGGATCCGTGGCCAGGCTGGTGGTTGTCCACCCAAAAGCAGCCTGGACTTTCCACGTTCAACCGCAGCATGGCAAAGCTACAGGCAAAGCCGGTACGTGGACACCAGCTGCCTCTGCCCACGGGAGGCACAGCCCCGCAGCTGCCAGAGCACTGTAAATCCCATCCCACATCCGAGGCTGTCAGAGCTCACCGAGCTGTTGACAGCCGCCATGTAACTGGCATCGGGGTCAATGTGAACCGAATTCACGGAAACTTCAGGCTCTGGAATCAGCTGCTCGTTGTGGTCTGTCTTCAGGTCCCAGATGTGAATGGCACCACTCTGATCACCCACAATTAGCTCTGCCTGCAAGAGAACAGCAGCTTCGTCTCTCCGAGGAGAACCTCACAAGCAGCAGCCCCAAGCCCACGCCCAGATCCTGCCCACGTAGCACCACGTGGAGCCTTGCTCTGGTTTGAAGCATCAGGGGCCTGCTCTGCCTAATTATTCCCCAGCACAGGGCTGTTCCGGAGTCCCAGCAGCCTGCTGACTGCCCCTGTGCGCTGAGAGCAAGCAGAGAACTAATCTCATGTTACACCCTGCAAAAAAAGGCTGTTTACCTTTACAGAAGCGTTTGCTAATTTTATAAACCCCAGAGTGAGACAGCAGCTGCCTGATTTCCAGAGCCACTGCACAGCTACAGCTCCAAACAACATCCTCAGGAGCCAAATGATTTTCAGCATGTCTGAGGAGCGGGCACTAAGATGCAAGTTGGCCAGTGAACAACTGAAGCACTCAAGAGTGTACAGATACCTGAAAAACACAAGCCTAAATGGGTTTTTTCTCTCTCTCCCCTTCTCAGGGGAAGGACAAGAGCCAGCTGAAGGGCAGGAGTTCTGGCTCCGATCCCATGCTCAGACCAGAAGACAATGCTGGCAGCTCTCCACTAAAACCAGGGCTTTTATCGACAGTCTTGCGCTGCCCATAATTTTAGCAGAATCCCTAGAGGAGATCAGGTCATTGGGCACAGCTAATCCTGTACCTGTGAGCAACGGCTCGTTTCTGAGGAAGACAATCCTCGCTGACTGCACAGCACAGAAGCGTCTTCCAGACACCTCCATCCTCAGCACCCGCTTACCAGGCCTAAGTGCAATCGCTAAAGCAGTCACGGCTTTACCCAGGCCATGAGAAATATCTCTCTCCTAATTGGATCAGCATCGCTGCAGCAGGGAATCGCAGAGCAGTGAAGCTATCTGAATAAATGCTGTCACCTTCGGACTAATTAACTGCGCTTTGCTCACAAACCAATGCTTCTCCCACAACTCAGCGGCATCTTGGTTAGCAGTTATTTCACAAGTAAGATCTATGTGTGACAGTAGTATTCATTTTAACGTAATACATTCTGACAGCACTGGCACTACAGGAGCATCAGCAGCATTTGGGTAAAGTCTGGTCCAAAGAATTGATCTCAGATCTGGTCCAAAATTCAGGACTTGAAAAACCCAGCCTTTGCAAAATCCAATACAAAGAAACATGTCTATTACTCAGCTTTTTAAAAAGGTTTGCGCTGCCATGTCCGCAAACAAACCCTGCAGTGTTGCAAATACAAAATGGACCAGATGGGTTATTACCACTGCAATGATACAAATCAATTTTCACCACCAGCCCCTCTAATGCACCACACAGCTTTTTAGCTGCGTTTCCTGAGCCCCAGCCATCCCTCTGTTTATCAACAGCTTCTGAATCTTGAGCAAATCTGACCTAAGTCCCAAAAGTAATCAGGGCCACAGGGCCGGAGATGCTTTTTCTTGGCAGCGGTGCCACCCTTAAGCTTCCCAGCCCACCCCGCACAACCAGTTCCACTCCCATCACATCCCCTTGGTTACATTCTTGGGACAGACACAGCCCCGAGGGAACGTCTCCTCCTACAGGACGAGAGGCCCAGTGCGGCCGCTATGCTGTCTCTTTGCAATTAGCACAAAACGCGCTGGCTGGCAAATTAACTCAGCGGACAAAGCCCAAGGTCTGCGGCACGGACGGCTGCTGCAGGCACAGTGTGAGCCTGCAGTGCCTGCTTGCTCCCAGTGCCACTGCTCAGGGAGGTTTGCTCCGCTGCACAAAGCAGCGTGGGCTTTCCCGGAGCAGATGGAGGGACTGCGTGTCTGTTGTGCCAGCTCCCATGCCGTGCAGGCCATGTTCGCACACCAACCCAAAGCTCCCAGCAGCAGCAGGTCAGCAAAGGAGCAGGTGGGTGGGTGGCCTGGGTGCAGGTCCAGCAATGCCACCAAGAGCTCACCGGTCTGTGCCACCATGAAGGACACCTGCCCCAGCCAACCCCCAGATCTTTTGCTGCCTCTGCCAGTATAAAACTCTGCAGCCCCTTGGGTTTACCCAGAGGAGCCACAGCAAAGCATGAGCTGGGAAATCGTGGAGGAGCCAGTGCTCACCTGGTTGGGGTGCAGGCAGACGCAGTTAATAGGAGCATTCACCTGGAAAATCCGCTGACACTGGAGGTTACGAGACCTGCAACAAAACAGAGAGGAAGGAGCGTGTTTAAGAGTGAGCAATCGGCTCCACCGCCTCCGGGGTGCTGCTGGATTGGGGCGCCGCTGCCTCGGCCCACCTCAGGTCCCAGATCCTGGCCATGCAGTCCTCCCCGCCCGTGTACATCCACCGCCCGTCCTCGTGGAAGCCCACGGAGGTGATGTTCTTGCTCACGCCGTCGTAGTTAATGACGGGGTTGGGGTTGTTGGAATTGAGGTCGTACATGCGGATGTGCTGGTAGCCTGCAGCAACGAGTGGGCAGGGGATGACCAACATACCCCTGCCCATGCCCAGCGTCACCCGTGCCCGGGGCGGCGGGGGGGCCGGGCAGGCTCACCTGCGGCAGCGATCATGCTGCGGTCCGGTGTGATCTCCAGGGCATTCACCTGCTGCAGGCACCCGTTAAGGTCGGTAAGAAGCAGCAGCCGGGACCCCACCGGTGAGACCAGGCGCTCCCAAACGTGGGGCGTGACACCGAGCTAACGGTGTCCGTGGGGTGCTGGGGGCAGCCCTACCCCCCCAGGCCTTCCCCGGCCCCGCCAGGCCCCGGTCCGGGGCGCCGGTGAAGGATACGGAGTCCTGGTGCTGGACGGTGCGGGTGCAGATGCCGCTGTGCGCCTGCCAGAACCGCACCGTGTGGTCGTAGCCAGCCGTGGCCAGGATGACGGGGTCGCTGCCCACCGTGCCCTGCGCGGCGTTCATGGTCCCGGGGCCCGCTCAGGGCCCGCCGCCACCTGGACCCGGTCCCGCCCCACGCGCGGGCCCACGCCTGCGCCCCCGTGCCCGCTCGTGCCGCGGCGTGGGGAGCTCCTCCCCCTCTCGCTCTCCCCCGGTACCGGCACCCGCGGCCGCTGCACGGTCACGGCTCGCTCTGCGCATGCGCCACTCCGTCAGGGCCGCGCAACGCGCATGCGCGTACCGCCCCGCCTTGACGCGCAGCCGCTCGGGGCGTCGCCCGTCGGAGGACGCATGCGTGAGAGCTGGGCGGCGGGCGATACTAAGTGCAGGGTGCGGGAGGAGGGAGGCGAGATCACGGGGCTCGTGGCGGGGGTGGACACGGAGAGCGTTGCCAGCAGCGCCGGCAGGGGGCGCAGCGCCGAGCACCGCGGGGCGGGCAACGGGCACCGGGTACCGGCCACCCACCCACCCACCAGGCATACACCGGGCACCGGGCGGGCACCGGGAACCCACCGAGCACACACCGGGCACACGGGGCACGCATCAGCGGCGGGCGGCGGCTCCGCGCTGTGACGGTGTCCCGCGCCGTGCGGGTGTCGCAACGGGGCGTGGAGCACGGTCCCCGCCCTGCCGGTGCCGCCCCGCTGTGCACGGCGGGTGGCGGGAGCCAGAGCATCCCTCCTCGCTCGCCGCTCGGCCCCGCACCGCCCCGCGGCACTGGCGCCACCCGGGCCCTTTAAGAGCGGCGGCGGCGGCGGAGGCGGCTGCGGTCCGTGCCCGCGCTCGCTCCCGGCGGTGCCCGCGGCGGCCCCACACCTGCCGGTAAGGGCCGGGGCAGCCGGGGATGCTCGGGGCCGCAGGGGGGATTGGGGATGCAGGGATGGCTGGGAGGACCGGTGGGTGCAGGGATGCCCGGGGTGATGCGGGGATGCCCGGTGCCGCAGCGATGCTCGGTGCTGCGGCGGGGACCGGGGTTCTATGGGATGCCCAGCGGAGCCCGGAGCGTGCCGTGGGATGCGGGGATGCCTGAGGGCTACCTGGGGCCGCAGGGGGACGTGGGGTGGCCCACGCTGGCGGGGTGCGGGTGGTGCCCCGGCGGCGCAGTGGGGTGCGTGGGGCGCGGAAAGGCCCCCCCGTGCCCAGGGGCTGCCCCGGATCTGCCCCAGCGCCCCGCGGGCGCGACACAGGGGCCGTCTCTGCCCGGGGGAGCAGCCCCCTCCTGCTGCCCCGGGGGCCGTAGCCCCGCGGGGGGGTTCTGCAGCCTCCCCACACAACCCGTGGGGCTGCAGCACCGTGGCCTCTGGCAAGGGGCAGCTCATCCCGTGGGGGAGAGCCGGGCTGCGGACGGGGACGCCTTTGGCCGGACTGACCGCGGAAGGCCCTGGAAGGCTGTGAGCGTGTGCACGTGCCTGTGAGCGTGCACGTGTGTGCATGGCGCAGCGTCACTCTTCCCATGGCCCCACCATCATCGTGCGCACCAACATGGGGAGCGAGGGTTTGGCATGGCAACGGTTAGGGAACGCTGGAGTGGGGTGGTGGGCAGACCCTGCGGCAGCACACAAAATCCTCACTGCCAGCCTGTGGGCTGTGGTGGGCACCCACCACCCCAGGGGCAGCTGGGGGAGCTTGGTTCTGCCCCCCCATGGCCCTGCTCTCTCCAGGCTCAGGTTTGGGTTTGCTTCCATTCTCTTCTCCTCTGGGCTCAGGAAGGTAAGCGGGGAGCTGGGCTGGTTGCAGGGAGCTGGGAGTAAAATGCACGTGGGCTGCGTGGAGGCAGGGGAGGGGGGCGAGAGCCTGGCCCCCTCCTCGCATGGTGGCTGCCAAGAGCATTGAGCCCGGCTGGCCAGTTGCGAGGAGCCACAGGCTCTTCCCAGCCTCCCAGGGACCGTGCCAGCGCGATCCCCAGAGGGCTGGCAGAGGAAGATGTCACGTTAATAAGTATAGTGGGTGCTAGCGGCGAGATGCTGGGTTAGAGTGGCGGCATCAATCTACTGAGCCCTTGCTGCGAAGGGATCTCCCGCCGGCACAGGGAGCAGAGCCGCGGCTGCCCCCGGTCACCCCTCGGTGCTGTGCCCCACCACTGGCATGTGCCCATCCCGCCTGCCCTCGCCTGGGCTGTGCCAGGGAGGCTCAAATCCTGGAAACCTGCTCTCTATTTAAATAAGATGATAACGTATATTAAAAATGCCAAATCTTGGCGAGCTGACAGCATCTGTCTAAATGTTTATCCCAGTTCCAATCAGGCTCTGTGTTCCCATGACAGCGCGATTAGCACTTTGCATATTTATGGTCTTCCTGGGTGCTGGGCTCCCAGTGCTCTGGGGCCACTGAGCCCCCCCCCCCCCCCCCCCCCCCCATATCCCCCCTGCACCTTCCAGCGCCCCCAGCAGAGGTGAGCCCTGGGCTGGCAGCCATCCCTGCCGGGCTGCACTGGCGCTGCCAGGAGCATCCAGGGCCAGGCAGGATGGAAATGCAGTGGGGATGGGGCAGGGCAGGGAGCAGATGCTGCAGTTTGTCCCCTGCAGCACAGGAGGTGCAGCACCGAGCACCAGGCATGTTTTTCACTCAGGGACATGAGCGCAGGGACAGCGTGGGCACAACCTGCCCCCCAAAACCAGGATCTTGCCCTGCCTCCTGTGCCTGAGCACCAGGGGACTGGGTACCCGCAGGGACTGGGCAATGGGGATGGAGCAGGGATGCTCCAGCTCCCTCCCACATGGTGCTGCCCTGCCCCACGCCATGGCCTGGCTGGGGTCTTGTGCTCTGGGGACAGTACGTCCGGGGGGTCCTGGCGGTCCTGGCCCCTGCGCCCACCCTGTGCCCCATCGCAGCGTGCGGGAGGAGCACGTTGGGAGGGATTAGGGCTGTGTCTAAAAAAAGGGCTAATTCAGAGCTGGAGGTGCGAGGCAGCCCAGCACAGCTCTCCCCTGCTGCCACTGCTCTGGCAACACAGGACAAAACCCTCCCAATCAGCTGAGCCGCTTGTGTGCTGGCAGCAGCAGCCAAAGTCTGCTTTTCAGTTCCCAGATCTGGCAACGCTGAATTTAACCCTAAACTTTGGTGTGTTTGGGTGGCAACTCACTGTAAAGGGCTGGTGGCAGCTGCCCCGGCGCTCGCAGTGGCTGCCGGGCTGCAGGGCCATGGATGTTGATGCGCTGCCCCATCCCTGCTTCACCGCACATGCCAGAATTGGCAAAAAAGGAGAAAAAAGGGGAGAAATGATGCTAACGCTTGTTGCATGCAGCTTCCAGGAGGATTCATGCTGCCTCCTGGCTGTTGCGCCATGGGGGACACAGGAGAGGTGCTGCCCACAGTAGGGTGGTTCTGGGCTCCGGGGGTGGGAGCAGGCGTCACCGCGTGCCCCTTGTCACCTGGGAGCTGTGCTTTGGGCAAGGAGGAGCCTTGAGGGGCTGCAGGAGTGGGGAACATGGGGTGCACTTGGTGTTCCCCCCCACAGTGCTTTCCCAGGGAGGCACACTGGGGCTGCAGAGGCTGGTGGCTCCCTGGGGCTCGCAGGATCAGTGCCCCCCGTCACGGCTGTGCCCCCTGTGCTGTGCTCGCCGGGGTTGGGCCTGGCTGAGCATCTCCTGCTGCAGCTGTGGTGCTGGCTGCAGGGGCACTGCTGTGGGCCTTGGTGCTGGGGCTGGTCAGATGCCAGCGGGTGCAAACCCCTGCACAATCCCTTGGGCAGTGACCCTGAGGGGCTGGGGAAGGGGCTCCTGCTGCCTCCTGCCCTGTGGAGACTGCTTTTGGTTTGGGCTTGCTTTCATCTAAATTGATAGATCCCCATCTCAGGAGTTCTCAAAATTGGTTTAGGGAAAAAAAAAAAAAAAAAGGCTTCAAATGAATTTTATTAATCTTAATGGTGACAACTCTTTGAGATGAGCTCGTCCCTGCACCCCACATGGCCTGTCTTACATGTCTCATGAGGGATCAGACATCGGTTTAACCAGACCAGTCTCCCCCTGCACGGCACGGTGCGGTGTCTCACAGCCCCCGGCAGCACAGGCCGTCCCGCCCTGGTCCCGCTCCCCCTCCATGGGGGAAGTGGCAGCTCCTCTCACCGGGCTCTGATCCCCAGTGGCCGGACCCTGCTGGGCTCTGGCCCTACTCCAAACAACATCATTTTCCAGTGGGTGAAGCAGCCCATGCCCCTTCCCCTCCGAGGTGCTGGATGAGATTTGCCTCCCCGGACAGATGCAGGTGCCGGAGGATTCTGGGCTCCCACCTTTGCCCCGGTGGTGGCTGTGGCTGTGCCGATGCCCGTGCCTGGAGCAGCCCAGTGCCAGCCTGTGCCCAGGCAGTCCCCAATCTCCTCTCCTCCATCCACAGGGGTGTTGCCTCCCATGCCCAGCCAGCCCCAGCTGCATCGTGCCTTCCCCGTAATGCCACCCCACCCAGCCACCCGGTGACACAGCCCTCGCCTCGGAGGTGACGCAGTGGCTGGAGGGGACCCACTGGTGGGGACCTGCCCTGCAGCCACTGCCTTGTTTGCTCCTGTGCTGGCAGAGCCCAAGGAGGCTGCGCCCTTGCAGGCAGAGGCAAAGGCAGGCCTGGCCGCCAGCCCCAGGGCTGGGGCACATGAGGTAGGAGGGACACAGGGTACCTCTGTGCATGTCCCCTCCTGGGACCAGGGTGGAGGGAGGGGTCTCCCCCATGTCCCCTTTCCCTGGGTCCTGTGCTGCCCGGGTCAGGGGAACAGGGCATGGTTTGTGGGGCTGCATGGGGTTACCTGTGCTCGGGGTCCTTCGGGGTGCCGCTGTGTGGCCGGAGCCCCCCATGTGTGCCCCGCAGAGATGGCCTTCCAGCGGAGCCACCGGCTGAACCTGCTGCGCCTCATCGTGCTACTCCTCGTGGCCTTGGCTGGCATCAAGTTCCTCTTCCGTGACAGGTGAGGTGACAGCGGGACCCCGGGCCTGTGTGGGGGCCTCAGCAGGGTCAGTGGGGACCCCCTGGGTTGTGCCTGCGTGGGGGCCTGTTGCTGGGGGGCAGCCGGTGCCCCTGTGCCCCACGGCACCCCCGGCCCTGCTCTGCTCCTTGCAGCTTCACCCTGGAGTTGCACAAGCACGTCAGCAAGGACAGTGGGTTCTGGGGGGACATGGGTGATGCTGGCCAGGATGCTGGCCCACAGAGCCAGGCTCTTGAGCTCTCCGTGGCAAAGATAACAGCCCCGAGGCAAGAGCCTGGGAAGCAGGTCCCTAGGGACGTCAGTGCCACCGAGATGAGGCTGGTCCACCTGGACCTCAAGGGAGCTGCGCCCAAGGTCTCCTACCTGGAGCAGGTGAGGATGCCTGGGGTCTGGCGGGAGGTGCTGAGGGGGCAGAGGCAGAGGAAGGCCTGACCTGACAGCTGTCCCCACTGTCCCCTGGGACTCTGCCATCCCCACCGGCTGAGCCTGCCCTGTCTGCCTCGCAGGTGTTCCCCCTCCTGTCCCATCTGGGAGCCACTGGCATCCTCATCGAGTACGAGGACATGTTCCCCTTCAAGGGGGAGCTGGAAATCCTCAAGTCCCCGTACGCTTACAGGTGAGCCGGGGCTGTGTGCTGAGTTGGCCGAGGGGCTGCCAGCTTCGGTGTGGCCCTGGCAGGTCCCGGTGTGCTGGGGGCTGGGTGTGACCCGCCTGGACCCGTGCCTGCAATAACTGTGGTCAGTGCCGGGCTGTGCCACCAGCAGACCAGCTTCCAGCCCCACCGGGTCAATATTTGCGTCCCTATAGTAAAGTGCACACAGGGGTGGGGTGGGTGGGGCTACACAGGCAGTGTGCTGGAGGAGGAGGAGGGAGTGCCTTCAAGCTCTGCCCCGGCATCCCCTGGTGAGCCTGTCCCTGCCCTCCCAGCGAGGAGGACATCGAGCGGATCCAGCAGCTGGCGGAGCTCCACAAGCTGGAGGTGGTTCCCCTGGTGCAGACCTTTGGGCACGTGGAGGTAGGGGGGTCCCAGGTCCCGCTCTTCATCCCCTGTCCCTTTGGCCCATGGCCTGGAACACCCCCCCGACAGCTCCTCCCGCGCAGTTCATTCTCAAGCATGAGAAGTACCAGCACCTGCGGGAGGTCGAGCGCTTCCCCAACAGCTTCAACCCCCACGTCCCCGACACCCTGGCCCTGCTCAAGAGCATCTTGTCGCAGGTGATTGAGAAGCACAGGCGCTCCACCTGGATCCACATTGGCGCGGACGAGGTGGGCAATGGGCCACGCAGGTGCTCCAGCCCTCGCCCCGGGTGCCAGCCATGTTCCCAGGGGTGCTGAGCATTCCCCTTCCTCCCTAAATCCAGGTCTTCCACCTCGGGGAGGGGATGGACTCCAAGAACTGGTTGAGCCGCAACAAGGGCGACACGGGGACCATGTACCTGAAGCACATCAAGGAGGTGCTGGGCTTCATCGCCACGCAGTACCAGGGGCTGCGGGCGCTCATGTGGGATGACATGCTGAGGAAGATCAGTGTGGGAGCCCTGCAGGGTGAGGGGACAGGGACAGCAACAGTGGCACCCGAGCTGGGGGTCTCGGCAGGGCCAGTCCGTGTGGCCACCCTGGCAGGTTTCGTGCCCAGTGCCTGGCCCTGTGGGGACACGGGTCTGCGGGGAGCATGAGGAGCCCCAGGCATCCTCTTGCTGCTGGCACGGGTGCCCACGTCCCCATCCCTGCTCCCCCCCCAGAGTCTGGGATAGCGAAGCACGTCTCGCCCGTGGTGTGGTTCTACGCACCTGACTTCGAGGCCGAGCAGATCGGTAAGGCAGCATGCTGGGCTCCCGGGGCTGGCAGGGGGCACACCCCCCCATCAAGCCCTCCCCCAGCCCCCTGGGGACAGTGGCACTGGTGGCTCATGCCTGCCCTGCTGCAGAGCCGTTCCTTGCCAAGTACCTGGAGAGCGGCTTCGAGGCGGTGTGGTTCGCCAGCGCCTTCAAGGGCACCACAGGACCGGCGCAGACATGGCCCCCCCTGAGCGACCACCTGAAGAACCACCTGAGCTGGCTGAAGGTGATACAGGCCCTGCCGCGGCTGGCCCCGCTGCGCTTCCAGGGCATCGTCCTCACCGGCTGGCAGAGGTGAGGGGCAGCGGGACCCTCGCCCTCCCTGGGGCCCGTGCAGCCCTGCCGCCGGCGGCACAGGAAGCAATGACGTGGCTGGCCCCGCTCCGCAGGTATGACCACTACTCGGTGCTCTGTGAGCTGCTGCCCGTCAGCATCCCCTCCCTGGCCATCTGCCTGCAGAGCCTGATGAACGGTGAGCCACCCGCCCGCTGCCGGCACCCAACCAGCCGTTGTGAGTGGGCTCATCCCCCGTCTCCCCACCCTGCAGGCAGCCACTGCCTGCGAGCCCCTGTCCTGCAGGCGGGGAAGGTCACCAGGAGGGGGGTGGGAGGCAGAGGAAGGAGAGCTTCATCTCCCTCAGTTTTGGGGGAGTGGTGAAGCCAGGGGGGGCAGTACCTGACGGTGGGGTGGCCTGGGACCCTCTGCCCCTCTCCTCGCCCTCCCCAGGGGGCTTCACGGAAGAGACGAAGAGGAAGGTCCTGGACGCGTTGGGCTTCCAGAGCATGCAGCTGGAGCAGAGCACGTGGTGCGTGGCACAGCCCAGCCATGGCGGGGGGTGGCTGTGGCACTGCCACCCTGGTCCTGTCAGAAGGGATGCACTGGAGGGGAGCGGGGGGGTTGGTTACCCAAATGCGCCATCCCAGACCTGCCTGGGGTGAGGGCAGGTGCCTTCCAGCCATGCAGGGTGCTGGGGTTCAGCCGGCCTGGAGCCCCGGTGCACCCCACATGTTGGGCTCTCACCTCCTCCTCCTTTTCCCCAGCGAGGGCAGGGGAGCATTCCCTGGCGTGGAGATCTACCACATGGTCAAGCAGGTTAATGGCCACCTGAAGGAGAGCATCCTTAAAGCCCTGGAGGAGGAGAGGTAACGGGTGGTGGGTGGCAGCGGGGTCAGCTGGCTCTGGCCATGGGGCCGGAGCGCAAGAGCTTTTGCAGGGGAGGGGACCTGCCCAGCGTGCAGGTCCCCCGTCCCTGGGTGGCCCCCATGCTCCCAACTCCCCTCGTGCCTCCCTAGTGCCATCAAGGGCTGGTTCAGCCCCTATCACCGGAAGCACCAGTTTGGCAACCCCCGCAACATGGAGAGCTTTGGCAGCAAGGTGCTGAAGTACGTGGTGCTGGGGGCCTGGAGCCCCCAGGGGTGCCTGCACAGGGCTGGGAAGGGTCCTGGCCTCAGCTCTGGGGAACCTCACAGGAGGGAACTGGACCCCCCCACTCTCCCCCTGCCAGGCTCCATGAGGACTGGGAGAGCTTTGTCCGTGACCTGCGCGCCCACCTGGAGAGGGTCTACTTCCCTGACACGGTGGAGGAGTGGATGGAGGAGAATGTCAACCCCTACCTGGACCAGCTGCGGGACCTGGTGCGGGACTACCGGGCCATCATCCGCCTCAATGCCAGACCCAAAGCAACATAGGGGCCGCGGCCCCCCCTGGTTCCCACTGCCCCCCTATGGTAGGCTTCAGGTGCCGCCATCGCGCGCCGTGCCTGCGTGCTGGTGACTGCATTGCTGCTGCTGGTTTGTACTGTACAGAGAGTTCCCGCGCAACCCACTTCCACAATAAACTATTTTTGCAGATGCTGCTGAGTGCTGGAGTGGGGACGGGGCTCTGCCCCCTGTGCAGGCCAGGGGGAGCTGGGGCTGGCACAGGGGGCTGGGGTCTGTCCTGCAGACGGCTCCTGGGCCCATTGCTCCTGCTCTGCTGAAGGTGGGGGGTTCCCAGCCACAGGGCAGAGCCATGATGGGGGGCAGGGAGAGGGACGCCCGTGTGCCTCATGCTGGCCTCAAGGGAAGCCGTGCCATCCCTGTAGGATGGGATCCAGCCCAGCGCAGGTGCCGGATGCTGCATGCCACTGGGTGAGGGCTGGCACCCAGGATGGGGCAGTGCCTGGGGGGGGGCCCTGCCAGGCTCCCACCAGCACCCGCTCCCCAACCCCATGGTTGCTTTTGGCAGCAGCTGCCACTGCATGCCCCTGATCACTGGGAGGGGGCTGAGCATGGTGCTTGCTCCCCACGCTGAACCGAGCCATCCTCCAAACGCCGCTTTCATCTCTTCCTTCCTCTCCTTTAATCCAGCACCCGGGACCCCGCATGCTCCCAGGCCCATCCTGCCTCCCAGGCAGGGGCCTCTGCCACGCTCCTCACCTGCGGCCGTCAGAAACGCAGCCCTGGCAGGGGGATGCAGGGGGACCCCTGCGCGGGGTGAGCCCTCCCACTGCTGGGGGTGCCTCTGGCTCCTGCAAGCGAGAGTTTCCACGTGCCTGCTCCTCCATGGTGCCCATCCCTGCAGTGGGGGGAGGCAAAGCCAAATCCCCCTCTGCCCATGCCCACAGCTCTCCTGGTTCAAGCTGCCGGGTTTGGCTCAGTGTGCACAGGGCAGTGTCATGGACATTTCACTGCACATTCTTCTGCTCTGCAAAGACCAACCCGACTTGGCAAGAGCCCGGAGGGAACCACAGAAATGCAAGGCAGTCTGGAGCTCCTTCTACAAAAGCCTGGCTCAGCCAGGGGAGAGGGCTTGCAGCTCTGCGCCCCATGCAGCCCCACACAGCCCTGCTCCCTATGTCCTGCCTTGATCACAAAGGTCCCAGTGCCAGGCGAGGCCATCCGGGCAGGGATGCCCCATCCCGTGTCTCTGCTGGGTCTTCGGGCACTGGCGCTGGGCGCAGGAGCCCAGCAGGAGAGAGCTGTGGGGCACAAAGGGACCTTTGTTGAGGAGCTTCGTTTGTTATCAAGTTGATGGCAGATGGAAGGGAAGCCCCTGGACCTGCCTGGGCCCCCGGGCATGTGCAGAGCCCCAGCCCCCAGCCCAGGGAGTCCCGCAGCAGCTCAAGCCCCCTATGCAGCCACGCACCGCCAGGCTGTGGGATTAGAGGGCAGATTAGACCGTGTTTCGTGCTGGCAACCCAAATATCCTGGATTGGAAAGTGGGGGTGGGGAGAGGAGATGGACCCCGCTGTCCCTGAGGAGGGGTCAGCCTGGAGCTGGGGGCTGCAGAGGGAGTCGGGGGTTGTGAAGGGCTCCAGCTCAGGGGGCATGGGCATCCTCAGGGAGGAGGCTGGTTCATGTTTTGTCTAGAGTTTGCTCAGTTGCCTCCATCTTTCGCTCTGCCACAAGCACTCACACAGGTCTGCAGCCACAGGTCCCCATGCACTGCACCCACCTTTGCACCGCAGCTGTGGGTCCCCGTGCACTGCACCCACCTTCGCACCATAGCCACCTGTCCCCGTGCAGCCGCCTCACTGCCCCACAGTGACCAGCACTGTAGGGGCCAGCTGGGTACCAGGCTTTCGTACCAACACACCCCAACATTATTTTGCTGGACCTGGTATCTCCACAAAGCTTTCAGATTGTAACGTATCTGGGAGAGCAGAAATTTGGGTGTGATTTTGTGCGGGCGATGGCCGTCTCCTGCACTGACTGGGCACTGTGAGCACATGAACGCCTTGCCCATCGCTGGCCCCATTTCCCATCTGGTTCGTCAGCATCCTCAGCACTCAGCACTGCCTGGCACCCTCCACACCTTTAATGTCTCAGTCATTTAAGCCATAAAAAAGTGGAAGGGGACGAATGTCACTGGCCATTGCGTCTGCAAAAGTGGAAAATTAGGCAGTGATCAGAGCGTTATTTAAAGACGCTGAAAAGCTGCTTCAGCCTGGTTCCCATTATCAGCCACCGCAGGCTGACGGTCTGTGGCTGCAACGGCCAGGCAGAGCGGTGGGTCAGAGACCGGTGAAGGGCACCCCGACGCCGGGCTGGGGACCACGGAAGGCTCCGGGGGGGGTGTCTACTCGGCCCGCCGGCCCCCAGCCAGCCCCCAGCCCCGGCTCCTCTCGCCCGGGGGGCTCTGCCGCCCTCGGGATACTCCTCGAGGAAGGGGCTGAGACCGGCCAGCTCATTACAGGCCACGACTGCGCGGCGGCGGCTCCTGCCGGGGCGTCCCCCGGACCCCCGCACCTTCCCCCGCACCGGGGGGGGATTCCCGTGCCCCGCCCGCAGCACCGGGGCCGCCTCCCCCCCGTCCCTCCTCCTCCTCCTCCTCCTCCTCCTCCCGCCGCGCTGCCGGTGCGCCCCCTCCTCCCGGAACTCCCCCCCCCCGCTGCCCCCCGCGCTCCCGGTGCGGCCCCCCCGCCCCGCCGCGCCCCGCCCTGCCCCGGGCGCCCGCCGCCGCCGCCGCCCCCGCCTCCGGAGCGGGCTGGGCGGGGGGGCCCGCGCCGAGCCGAGCCGAGCCGTTCCGTGCCGCTCCGTGCCCAGCCGAGCCGCCCGCCCCTCGCCGCGCCGCGCCGCGGAGGATGCTCGGGCCGTGAGCCCGCAGCCGGCAGCCCCGGCGCCGCGGAGCCATGGGCAAGGACCAGGAGCTGGTGCAGGCGGTGAAGGCGGAGGACATCGCGGCCGTGCAGAAGCTGCTGCAGAGGCCCAAGCCCGGCAAAGCCAGTGAGTGCCGCGGCGGCGGGGCCGGGCCGGGCCGGGAGAGCCGCGGCGGGGAGCGGGGAGCGGTATCGCAGCGGCGGGCGCGGCGGCGCGGGGCCCGCTGCCCGCCGCTCCCGGGGCCCGGCCGGGATGCCGCCCTGCCCGGCCCCGGAGCATCCCCGGCCCTTCCCGGCGCGGGCGGCGGCCGTAAAGGTGCAGGGGACCCCCGGCGGTGCCCCGGGGCGCGGGGGGGGACAGCCCGGGGCTCTGCGCGGGTGCTCGGCGCTGCACGGGGTCGCCCCGCCAGTCCCGCTGCAAGCCCCGGCACGGCCGGGCTGCCCTTGCCCTGCGCCCGGGAGCAGCCCCCGGGGAGCCGGGCCGGGCTGGTGCAGCCGGGGGGCTTGGCCGGGCCTGGCAGGGGGGCTGCGGCCGGGCAGGCAGGGCAGAGCTGGGGGCACCTGCGTGGGCATGGGGCGCCTGGGCAGGGGCCGTGCCTGCGTGCAGCGGGGCTGCCGGTGCCTGCACACGTTTGCATGTGTCCGTGTGTCCGTGAGTGTGTACGTGCGTGCGGGGTGTGCGGGTGTGCCTGTGTTTGGGTGCGTGTCTGTGTTTGTGTATCGGTGTGTACCCTGGCATATGTGTGTTTGGATGTGGCTGTGTTGGTGTTTCTCCGTGTGGGGGTGTTTGGATGTAGCTCCATGGGTATCTCCCCGCGTGCATCTCTCTGGCTGGGTTTGCATGGCTCCGTGTGTGCACCCAAGTGCGTGTGTCCAGGCGTGAGGCTGCGGGGGTGTCTGTGTGTCTGTACGTGTGTGCGTAGCTCTATGAGTATCTGCTCTCTGTACGGTAGAACTGCTCTGTTGAGGCGCTCCACCCGGGACTGAATTATTCATGGTGCTGATGCAGCCGCAGGTTTCAGGCCTGGCGCGTGGGGCCGACCTGGTGTGGCCAGGGACCGTCCCTGGGCATGGGCAGGGACCGTGGGGAGCACTCGTGTGGCATCGGGTCACTGGGCGCACAGCCCCTTTGCCACTGCATCCTGCGTCCCTCCCTCCCGGGGCCCAGCGTTCCCAAAACATGGGCACCCCCATGTCCCTGGCTCCGTGGAGGGCTGGTACGGTGTCCCCCATCCTCGGTTGTGGGAGGGCTGTTCCTGGCCGAGCAGAGCCAGCATGGCATCCTCCATGTCCTGGTGCTGAGCAGGGCTGGCATGGCATCCCCCGTGTCCCCACTGTAGTGCAGGGATGGCACAGCACCCCCGGTGCCACGCACGGCTGGTGTGTGGTCCCTTGTGCTGTGCAGAGGTGGTGTGGTGGCCCCCATGTCCTGGTGCTGTGCAGGACCGGCGTGGTGTCCCCCGTGTCCCCAGTGCTGTCGTTGCTGTCACTGCTGAGGGCCTGTGCGGGGAGAGAAGTGGCTCCAGCTCAGAGCCCCCATCATCCCAACCTGCTCCAGGTGCTGCTGCTTCCATGGCCTCTCAGAGCGGCATGCGGGGACAAGGATGACACCTGGCCTGTGCCCAGCGCTGTCCCCACACACCCCTCTCCAATCCCCGCTGGCCTGGGCACACAGCTGGTGTTGCTGTGGCAACAGCCAGCGGTGCCAGCGATGGAGTGCCACCACCTCCTCCTCCTGCATCCCTCTCCTTCCCAGCCCTGCTCTGCTGCATCTCCCGCCCTGGCTGTTCTCCCGCTGCAGAGCCCTCCAGCTGCCGGGCACTGCCATGTGGGATGGCCGGATGGCCGCAGGGGCCGCCGGTGCTCCCTGTGCCGGGCTCGCAGGCAAGGGACAAGGGACAGCCAGCAAGGCTGATCCTAGCCAGCCTGGCACTGGGGAGATTCCCATTGCGGGCCTGGATGCTTGCCCCGTGCCCTGGCTGGGCTGCACGTCTCCAGCTCTGCAGGACTCCCCAGTGCCGGTGTCAGGCTGCTCTTGTGCCGTTTCCCCATGGGACCTGCCCCTCCTGCCCAGCAGCAGGGCCGTGCGCGCAGCAGCGGGTGCCATGCTCCCGCCCGGGTTGCACGAGCACCTCTGGCCACGACAGTGGGGCTGGGGGACCGGTACGTGGCACAGGGTGGGAGAGCACTGAGCAGGGGCTGTTCCCATGCCAGCGGCGTCCCCACGTCCCCTCCACGTGCCAGTCCCATGCGTGCCTCCAGCGCTCCCCACACTGCGCGGCACCAGGAAGATTTGTAACTTAGCTCTGTTATCTGGATAATATCCTATTCATGTGGGGTTTCATAAATGAGATTTTAAAAATCCCTGCGTGAATTAACACGGGTTGCTATGGCGATGTGGGGCCCGATTTCGCATGTGGAGTACGAGTTTGTGGGGCCCGGGCTGGCCGCAGCGCACACCGCACTCGCTTCCTGGGCATCCATAATTTATGAGGTTGTCTGAAAGTTACGCAAATCAGATGCAGGGATTTGGCAGCAAACTGTTTCCCTCCCTGTCCCCTCCTCCCTGGTGCTACCTCGAAGAATTGTAGTGACTTGGCGTTTTCCCCTCGGCTGCCTGGCTCGGGTGCCGTGGGACAGGGATGGAGCCCCAGGGTGTCCCCAGCAGCATCTGTGCCTGCTGCACCATCCCCATCCTGGGCACCCAGGGCTTTGGGAGATGGGGCTGTGCTGCACCGCATGGTTCCTCAGCCGTGGTGTGTTGGAGTGAGCAGGCTCCTTCCCTCTGAGGCTGGTGCCGCTGCCGGCTCGTCCGCTTTGGGAACAGCTTCTGCGTGGCACCCGCCAGTGCTGCAGGAGGGACCTTGAGCCGAGGGCTGGGCCCTTCTGCCCTGACTTCTCCTCCCGCCAGGCTGGGGGGCTTTGCAAAGTGCTTCCATGCATGGCGGCTTCATGGAGATGTCCCGGTATGTGGCCCCGCGGTGCTGGGCGAGCACCCAGCGTGGCAGGGGCCGGCTGCAGTGGGTGGGAGCTGGGGCTGTGTCCCATGGGGCTGCACTGCCCACCCCGTGCCTGGCCCTCGGTACCATCCCGCTCCCCCAGGCTGCTGTCGGGGCTCGCGTCCTCATGCGCTGCTGGAGTTCTGGGTACTTCGCTCCAGGACGCCCAGGGCCGGATGAGCCGCGCTGCCTGGCTGGGCTCGGGGCCCCGCACCCCCTGCACCCTGCTGTGCCGGGGTAGCCCAGCCCCGCCGTGGCCCTACTGCCTGGGGGCACGGGTGCCAAGGTGTGGGCAGCTCTCGGGGTGCCCCTGCCCTGGGTGGAAGACCCCCACTCCCACATTGCTGCCTGCACAGGGCTCTGTGTCCTGCCCTGCCTGTTGCTGGCAGCAGCCCCGGATTTCAGGGCTTATCCCTGCTAGCCCTGGTCTCACTGCCATGTGTGGGGAGCAGGTCCTGCCCTGCCTGGGGAGGGACCCCAGCCCTGCTGGCACCACTGGTGCTTCACTGGCTCCACAGCTACCTCCCGCCACGCTGCTCCCAGCTCATGGCTGTGCAGGGCAGGCAGAGCCCACTACGGGTGAAAAGACCAGGACAGGAGCCAGGCAACTCCTCGGAGGGGCGTGCATGGTGCAGGCAACGTGGGCAGCCTGCCTGGGAGCGGGCAGCAGGGGAGGGACCCCAACGCTCAGCAAGCACCCCTAGGCTTGTCACCCTCCGGGGTGCTGCCATTCTGTGGGGACCCATCCCGGGATGCGAGCAGAACTGCAGCAGCCGGGTGGGATCGCTGCTTGGCTGGTGCTCTGGGATGTGGGGGCAGCGGGAGGAAGGAGCCAGACCCCTTGGGGACACGAGCTCCACAGGCAGGGCCTCACCGGCTGCCTCTTGCCCTCCAGCGCGTCCTCCTGCACAGCGGCCAGTTAATTCTGGTTTTTTTTTTTCCTTGCATTTGATTGCATTAATAATCTCCTCTGATAACAGTATTTAATAAAACCAGGCTAATATGGTGCAGTTAGGAAATGTCTTTGACATTTTACAATTCAATTTCCATGCAGTAAAAGGCAGGGCAGCTGCAAATCCAATTGTGGTGCAGTGCCCAGGGCGCAAGTGGCTGGCAGCCGTCGGAGCTGCCCAGTTCCCCCCAGCCCTCCGGTAACGCGGGTGGCAGCCACCCCTAATGGCTCCTGCTGCCGCTCCCCGGCTCACGGGCGCTGGGACAGCCCTCTCCTTGCTGCAGGGGAAGCTGGGGCACGGGGGGGGAGCGGATGGTGCTCGCCGGGACGCCGGAGCCCCTGAGTGCTGCTGGCCTCTGGAGCCATCAGTGCCAGGCAGGATGTCTGGAGCGGGAGGAAGGGGCCATGGGGCTGGATCCTGTGGCAGCTTGGCCAAGCTGGGGGGGGCTGCAAAGGGGTGCTGGGCCCCTGTACATCCCTCCACCCCGTGGCCGGGTGCTGCTCCTGCAGCTGCCCCAATCCCCTTGGCATGGATTACGGGGCAAAGCGCCAAGGGGGTGGGTTGGGGCAGACGGGGCGACTCTGGCACAGGGCAATGTTGGTGCATCCCAACCATGTCCCAGCCATGGGGCTACCCAGGGTGGTGGTCGGGGCCGAGCAGCTCCAGCTGCTGCCATGCTCAACGTCGCGTCAGCGGGTCCCTTGCAAACTTCTTCTTGGGGTTTCTAGCCCGCCCATGAAACCTTGCTCCCAGCAGGACTTGGCAGGCGGGCACAGGCTGGCGTGTGCCAAGTTTCCTTCCAGAGGGGGATTATTACTCAGCCTGGGGTGACATCTAGTTACTTCACGTTTTCTTGCCTCTCTGGCTGGGCAGGAGCTGTGGGTACGAACCCTCCTCTGCCCCTCTGCCGCCCCAGCACAGCTCCCGCTTTGGGGCTGGCTGTGGGGGATCCGGGGCTGTTGGCCACCAACACCGAGGATCAGCGGGGCTGTGGGCTGGCGGCTATGCTCCCAGCTCGAGGCTCCTTCACTGTCCTGGATTTTCTCACGGCAGTCCCAAATTCACCTGGCTTGACACCAATTAGCCCTTTGCCGGCAGCAGGTGGCCCTTCATGCCTGGGGCTCTCCCGGGGCCGCTGGCTCTGGCCATTCCCCACACGAGGACCTTGCTGTGGAGCTCCTCACTGCCCATGTGCTGTGGTGGGACGATGCTCCCAGGGAGCAGCCAGAGGACATGGCAGGGCCAGGCTGCACCCAAGGGTGCTGGTGCTGCAGATGCTCGGGGTGCTGGTGGTGCAGCAGGGCTGGGTACTGTGGGCACCCCAAGCCCCGCTCCACAGCCGCCCCTTTCCCTGCCAGCCCAGCTTGGTTTCCAGTAGCCTGGCTGGTGCCTGGCTCCTCTCCCCTGCTCTGCTGCGCTCCCTTTACCCCTTCCCTCCCCACCCCAGCTGCTGGGAAAGGCTGCGATTGGCCCCCTCCCCGCTCGATACGCCTGGGTGCCCCTTGGCCCCTTCCCGTTCCCCCCATGCCCACGGGGCCCTGCCGGCAGCTGTGCGGGCCACGGCATGCTTGGCCCCGTGGCGGCGATGCCCAGGGACAGTGGCTGCATGGCATTGTGCCGGGACCCGGGCAGGTGCCACAGCGGTGGTGGGTCCTTGGTGGATGTCGGCCCTGGGCACGTGGCGGGTGGGAGCTGGGGTGTCGCTGGTGGGGTGAGCGGTGGAGGGGACCGCCTGGGCCGATGCTTGGGGCTGTGCTCACACGTGTTTGCTGTGGCATGCTACCCCCTGGCGCCAGTGTGGGAGCAGCGTGTGCTGGGAGCGGTGTGTGCTGCTGCAGTGGGGCTGGGCACCGCTAGCTGCCCTGAAGAGATGGGGCTGGCGAGCCCCTGGCTGAACGCTGGCCGTGAGCCCGCTGCGCCCTGCCCTCACCAGCCGGCGGCTAAAGGTGCCTTTCGCAAATGCTCAGGAGTGTCGGAGAACTAATTTGCTGGTATTTAATGGCTGATGCTGTTGCTGCCGGGCCAGGCTCCCGCGGGCTAGGGAGAGGCATCAGGAAGCAAAACCTGCTCAGGAGCACCTGGGCTTATGTTGGCCTGCACGGGCGCTGCTACTCTGTCACCGCTTTGTCCCCTGGCTGTGGCCGAGCATGCCTTGAAGATGGGCCGTGCCGGGCTGGTTGCCAAGCCAGTGTGGAGCGCCGATGGCCACTTTTGCCCCAGGTTTCAGTCCCGTTCTGCAGCTGGGGCTCGTGCACTCTCCCTGCTGGTCCCCTCTCCCCAGAGGGATGGGGGCCACTGCAGCCCACCCGGCACAGGAGCGGTCCGGCAGTGGGCTGGCTTTTTGTGCTGGGCTGAGAGGGATCTTTAAGCCGTAATGAAATGTTAATAGTATTTTCCAACTCAATACGGGAGTAGAAAATGAGGTGTTTAACGCTGGGCTCCGCAGCGACAGGAGCAATCAGCCTGAGAAATGGGAAGCCAGGGACGCAGCACCGACCTCGGCACAGCCTGACAGCCCCGTGCTGCCGGCCCTGCTCCAGTGATGGATGGGGTGCCCATGCCTGGCACAAGCCACCTGGCTTGGGAAGCACGGTGCTGGGATGGTGCAGGAGAGTGGCTGGTGGGGTAATGCTGAATCTGCCTGGGTCTCCTTGGGTCTTGCTGGCAAGGTCACTGCCGGATGACTGGTGAGAGCTGAGCAGATCGAGGTGGTTGTGGGGCTGGGGTGCCCCGGGGAGCAGCAGGCCAGTGAGACCCCAGCTCTGTGCCCTGCCATAGCCCATATCAGCTGGAGAGGGAGTAGGTTGGAGCTGGTGCCCAAGCGGCTGCCATGGGCACAGCCCGGGCACTGCTGCTCTGAGCACCGTGCCCGCCGGTGCGGCTGGCTGCTCTGCACCGGCGCTGCTCTGCCAGGGTGCATCCGTGTGCCCCTGTGTGCAGGTGTGCATCCGTGTGCCTGTGTGTATGCGTGCATCTGTGTGCATGCATCTGTTCCATGTATCCATGTGCATTGTGTGCTCCTGTGCATCTGTGTGCATGCGTGTGCCCGTGTGCATCTGCCCCGTACATCCGTGTGCATGCGTGTGCCTGTGTGTATCGTGTGCCCGTGTGCATCTGCCCTGTGCATCCATATGCCCGGGGCCATCTCCACTGGCCGCTTCAGCAGTGCCTCCTCTCTGGCCTGGCGTGGGGCTCGGTGCTGGGGACGGCTCTCGGCAGCAGTGGTGGCAGCCGCCGGCTGATCCCTTCCAGATGCGGCTGCTGGGAGCCCGGCTCTGTGCCGCCTCCTCACCGAGGCCCCCATAGGTTTTTGGTCCGTGGCTGCTGGAGCCGTTGGAGCAGACAAAGCAGCTGCCTGCCCGGCTCCTGCATTGCAGCTGGGCTGTTTACGACGCGCTCCTCACGGCTGTGCAGCTCCGCAGCAGCTATTCTCCCGTCTGTCTCTGCTCCGGCGTGCACGGATCCCGGGGCTGTCTCTGACCAAGCCCCAGCTCCTGGCAGGGATGGGGCAGGCGGTCCTGCACTGCCCCTGCCAGTCCCCCCCAGTTCCCAGTGTGCTGGGGATGCTGGGGACACTGGGGACACTGGGATGGGTCCTGCAAGCCCTGCCCTTCCCCTGCAGTGCTGCCTGGCCCTTGGGAGCAGTGTGATGCCTCCAGGCAGGCTCCTAGTGCTCAGGGCAGTTGCACGGCATCACCTGGCTGCCCATCCGCCCTGGCAGTGACCGTGGCGTCACCGAGCTGCCAGCCCATGTGCCCACAGAGCCACCCATCGGGGCGCCCGTCCTGCCCACAGGCACTGCTGGGAAAGCTGCTGCCGTGGGGGGGGTGCATGGGTGGGCATGGTGCGCTGGCAGGAGAGGAAGCCAGCCTGTTACGTGGATGAGGACAAATGATGGCACTAAAGGTGCTGTGTTTAAAACAGAGCCCAGGGCCCATTTGACCCATGTACGGTGTGGAAGCTCAGAGCCCAGCGCTGCGGCATTGCTTGTTGCCCTCTTATTTATCCGGGCTGCCTGCATGCACGTGTGCGCATGGGCGCACGCTCTGTGTTCGTTGGGAAGCTCCCCACCGCTTCCCAGCGGTATTTGGACTGCGGCTGGGTTCATGGGAGGCCAGATGATAGTGACTGTTCATTAGTTAACGATGCTTTATGATACAGAAAGCTGCTGGTCCCTCCCTGCAGGGCAGCGTGGCTGGGGTCGGTCCTCCCAGCTCCGTGGATGAGATGGGGAGGATGGAGACAGGGCCAGGCGGGATCGTCTCTGCCCCAGGGCGGAGGTGAGCGGTGCTGGCATCTGCCCTGCTCCCTTGTCCTGGGCAGCCTCTGCTCGGGCACTGAGGATACCCGGTGCTGGCCATGCTGGGATGTGGATGTAGGGACGGATGGGCAGACACAGGCTAGCAGTGGCTCTGAGCAGCCCGGTCCCATCTTCTGCTGTGGCAGCCTCGCCATGCCGGCGGTGACTCCTTCTAGCCAGGGTGATTACTGAAAATTACCTGTTTGCGCCGCCCTGGCGCAGGGAGGACAGGCTGTCAATTAAGGCTCCATGGAAGCGGCACCAACACGCATTTCCACAGAGACGAGGGTGGGCGTACGGCTGGCACTGAGCTGGCGGCGGCGGGCGCAGCAGGGCTGGCGTGACGCTTGGTGTCGAGCATGGTACCCCATGTCCCACTGTGGGGCCAGAGCCAACACCTCCCCGTGCTGCCTGCACCCTGCCCATCCTTGCTGCTGGCTTTCCGGCATCCCCGGTTGCACAGGGCCGACTCACCGGCAGCCTTTGCATGGCAGAGCGGTGCAGCCCTGTGTGATATTCAGGGGTCAGTGGGTTTGCAGGCAGCCCGGAGCGGGCAGGAAGCTGCTGGGACTTCACAGGCAGTGACCCCACACCGGGAGGGAGCGTCTGCAGAGCCGGGGGACTGCACGGCTGAGCCCCAAACCAGGGCTGGGGGAGGCCCTGTGGTGCTGGTGCTGCCCCAAGGGAATCCGGCTGATGCAGCGCTGGTGGGGAACGGCTCAGCCAGGCTCCACGGCGCCACGCGGCAAAGGTCGGGTGAGGATACGGCTCGCCGATGCGGGGAGAGGGGGGATGCTCACGGTAGCTGCTGGTGAGCACTGCTGCCCTGGCACGGTGCTGGCAGGCACCGTGGGGTGCGGAGTCCCCTGGCTGGCTCCAGCCCCGGATTCTCAGTGGGTCGGCTCTACCTTGGGTACACCACCCCCCCCCCCCGCCATTCCCCGCCTGCCCTGGCAGCCTGCAGGGTCAGCCCCTTGTCCTCCCTTGGGATCAAAAAGTTTCCTTTTTTTAAAAAAAAAAAAAAAAAAAATCACAGAGGAGTCTCTGCTGGCTCTTGAAAGCTGCATTTAAGTTGCTTCATCCTGGCCCCGGGGGACAGCCCCGCTGCTGCTGCAGCACCGTGACTCAGGCTGCCACGGCCATCGATTTTGAAGTGCAGATTTCTCCGCTCCCTGGGGAAGGCTGTGCGCGAGGGCTGGGTGTCCAGAGCACCAGGAGGTGTGCTGGGCACGGGGCCAGCATCCCCCAAAAAGTGCCTTGGGATTCGGGGAATGGCTTGTGACGGGCACCAGGGCACCCAGCTGTGGGTGTCCAGATGTGGTGGGAATGGCTGTCCAGCTGTGATGGGTGATAGGGTGTCCAGCTGTGATGGGCACTGGGTTATCCACCTGTGATGGGTGATAGGGTGTCCAGCTGTGGTGGGCACTGGAGTATCCAGCTGTGGTGGGCAGTGTGTGTCTAGCTGTGACAGGCAGTTGTTTTCCAGCTGTGGTGGGCACTGGGCTGCAATGGGTCCATCCCATCCCTGCCACCTCTTTGCCCCAGGCAATCCCTTCCCATGCAGCCAGCAGCCCGCAGGCTTCCCGGTGCATTATTTATACAGTCAAAATCGATCAGAAGATGATAACGGCTTCATTAGCATCTGAACATCATGTCGGCCTCAGTGCCTGACACGACCTTGGCTGCAGGAGTACAAGCCTTTCGCTGTCTGACAGCGGCAAGGACCGGCTCCCCGGCATCCCCATCGTCACCGGACCCAGCCGGGGCTGCTCCGGCCACCCCTGTGGGGTCCCCGCAGCGTGGACCCCATCCCCACTGCAAGGAATAAGACCACTCGTGCCAGGGCTCCTTGTGCAGCGAGTGCTTGCAGCACCCGTTGTTTGCATGGCGCTCGTCAGCAAGGATATAATTAAGAGCAGCTATTTTGGATGCTTCCTTTATCCGGCAGCTCACGGCGATGCCGCTGCAGGGTCCTCCCCTCCTCCTCCAAAACAGGCGCTTGGCTTTGCCGTGAATGTCTTCCCCGTGGGTACTAGGTGTCATCCTGCTTGCAGGGTCCTGGGGGTCCCTGTTGGGCAGGTTGGGGGGATGACATGCAGGGTTCCTGCTGCAGGGATGATGGGACTGGAGGGGAGGGGGACCACTGCCATGGGGTGATGGAAGGGATGGGGGGAAGGATTTGGGGGGGTTGCCCCAGCTCATTCACCGCTGCTGCCAAGCTGGGGGGCGGGGGGGGGGCGGGGCAGCGACGGCTTTCCCCTCATTAAGTAGATGTTGATTTAGCGGAGGCTGGAGCCATCTGCTCGGAGCAGCCGCCTGCTCCCTGCGAGCTGGCGCGGCACTGCTGGGGGGAGCTGGGTGAGGATGTGCTTCGTCAGCGGGGGCTTGGCCAGGAGCCCCCGTGCCCTGGCTGGGCATCGATCGCTGCTGGCGCTGCACTGGCTGCAGATGCAGGGGGCTGGCTCATGAGCATGCAAACGGGTGCTGTGCGGCCCCGCTGCTGGAAAGGGAGAGGAGCCCCCGGCCAGGGGCCACGGAAGCTCTGAGGAGTCCCACTGCGTGGGGCCCTGGCCTCAGACATGGGTGCAGGGGAAGGGCTGGAGCAGCCAGGCATGGGGGTCTCCCCATGGTGTGCAGCAGGATGCCCGGAGCAGTGGCTGGACACGGGGGTCTCCGCACGGCATGCACTGGAGTGCCCGGAGCCATGTTTGAGCACGGGGGTCTCCCTGCAGCATGCACCGGAGTGCCAGGAGCAGCAGTTGGGCATGGGGGTCTCCCTGCAGTGTGCACCAGTGCGCATGGAGCCATGCCTGGGCACAGGGGTCTCCCCGTGGTGTGCACTGGGATGCCTGGAGCAGCAGCCAGGCACAGTAGATGGGGTCAAGGTGACACAAAGCTAGACGCTGGGCTCGAGCACGGTGGCTGCCCCGTGCACGCCTGGCCTTGCACATGCAGCCAGCTCGTGCGTCGCCTGCCATCGTGGTGCTGCTGTGGGGCGACCGGCGCGGGTCAGTGTGTGGCGGGGGAGGACAGGGCCGGCGAGGAGCTCACCGCCCCCACTGCACGCAGAGTGCTGGGCTGAATTCAAGCGTGCATTTCGCTACTGTGATCCTTGTGTTTAAGTAAAGGCATTTCTGGGAGTAGCGGCTGGGCTGAGCTCCCCGCGGCGGCGTTTACTCGTGGCAGACGCTGTTTATAGTCGGTGTCTATGGCAGACGGCTGCGGCTCCCGCTGCGTGCAGGAATCGCGGGCTGGAGCCGGACCCAGCGGTGCCGGGGCTCGCTGGATCCAGCAGCGCAGCACATCCCCCTTTCCTGGGGCGGGTAATGTCCCGCCTGACCCTGCTCAGTGCCATCAGGCCCCTCCGGATGCTCGCGGGGTGCAAGCTGCTCCGAGAGGTGTTGTGGGGCCGTGCCCTGGGGCTGGGGTGCAAGGGGAACCCTGTGCTCCCACGTGGCACAACCATCACCTGAGCAGCGTGTGGGAATGGGGACATTGGGGTGTTCCAAGTACAGCGGTGGGGCTCAGGCTGTCTGAGCAAGGGCCCTGGTGCTGGGGGTGCCACTGTCCCTCTGTGCGTCAATGTCTGCCCGATGGCCCCAGCGTCTGCATCTGTGCGGGCAGGGCAGGACGGGATGGTGTTCATGGGTGCTCATGGGTGCTCACTGCTCTCCATCACCCTTCCAGCGATCCCGGCAGGGAGGACAGCCAGGGACATGCTCGGTGCCTGCTAGCAGTGTGGCCACGCAGGAGCCCTGCTCTCCTCCCTGCCGTGCCCGTCTCCTTTTGTGGCCGGTATTTTTAATTGGCAGTGCTCTCAGCTCCCTTCCCTCTCCCTTGTTAGCGGAAGAGTTTTCCTTGTGCTTCCCATCCATTAACGAGCTCTCCCATGTCTCGCTGCCCCCAGACAGGCTGCAAATCCCGCACAGCGGCGGTGGGGCTGTAGATGGCCTTGGGCTGCAGATCCGACAGCGTGTCGGGATGCCCATCCTGCTCCCCCTGCCCTGGGAACCGTGAGCACCCAGCAGTGGCGGGGCTGTGCTGGGGGCCTGGCTGGGCTCCAGGCTCCAGCTGCGGCACTGCGCCCTCAGCACAGCTCCGCCATGCCCCATGCCAGGCTGCCAATGCCATGCTGGGCAAGCACACTGCTTCGTTACAGGAGGGGCTTAATTGCTGGGCTGTGGGACCACGGTGTGAGGGTTTTGCTCGTAGCCCCTTGGGAGCTTTGGTAGTGCTGGCTGGCACAGCAGCCGCTGCCTTCTCTGCCCGCTGCCGGTGCAAAGCTGCTGCCCCTCAAGGGCCCCGGTGCTGGTGAGGATGTGGGGTTGATTCTCCGCTGGTGCCACGCTGGCTCCCACCATCTGGGCCCTGGCCTGGCCCTGCAAGGTTGCCAGACGCCGTGCCGCCATCCATGCCACCATCCCTACCTTGCCATGCTTCTGGGCAGCCAGGGTGCTGCACCCCAGGAGGACATGGGACCACCCGGCTGCTCCCCAGGGAACCCCATCAGATCGATGCCACACCTGAAGACCTTTTCCCAGCAGTGCTCGAAGCCATGCCGGGACCTGAGCTCGCCGCAGCCCGGCACAGGCACCGGCAGGCTCGTGGCCGCTGCCAGAGTTTTAACAAAAGTCAAACCACTGCGTGGCTGGAAGTCACTGACTAAGCACTTGGCACGGGCGTTGATGGAAGTGCTAAACAGATTTTGGCAGCCTCAGTCTCTCCTGCAGGTGCAGGGAGGAAAGATTTGCCGCTACGGTGTGTTCGGCTGATGCTGGTTTGGTCAGTGCTAGGGGCTGCCGGCCCGCACCCGGGGATCAGCGTCGCGGGGTGCAGCGGTGACGCCACGGCGTCACCGCTGCACCCCGCAACACTGATCCCCAGGCATTGCCCCATTCCAGCCCCTCACTGGGAGCAACCCGTGGGAAAGGCCAGGCACCACAGACCTGCTGACATCCGTCTGTCCGTCTGCAAGGACCAGTTAGCCGGAGCGGGGCCCATCTCGGGGCCGGAGATTGGAGCCAGTGCTGGGCACGGTGCCGCTCCTGCGCCCGCCAGCTCCTTTTGTCCGCTGGCCATTTGCATCTCTGGGGGGCTGCTTGGCCCCCTTCTCCTGGGAGCTGCTTCTTGGCACTGGGCGGCAGCGGAAGCGACCCTGGGCTCCTCTCCACTGGCACTGAATGGTGTCTTTGTTGGGGAGCCTGGCGGCAGCTCGGGGCTGGTGGGGACCTGCTTGGCCTCGGCCGCTGCCTTCAGTCCCGGTGCTGGAGGGCTCTACCCACCAGCAATGTCCAGTCCTTCCTGGGGTGGGGGTATGGGGATGCCACAGCAGGGATGGGATGTGGGGGGCTGTTCCCCAGGTCTGGCTGCCCTGATTGGGGAATTTGTTGCTGGGGTGGTTTGTTAATGTGTTAAACGAAGAAGCGTGGGCTGCCAGGGCAAGGGAGGCTGCCCCATCACGTGGGGCTGGGGCTCGTGGTGTTTTGTTTGCTGGAGAGAGGTTGAGTGGGGCTGGCTGCGGGGACCCTGCGGTGCCTCGTCTCTCCCCATGTGCTGGGGACCTCCCCACAGTGCTCTGTCCCTCACCCTGGGGATCCCGTGGTGCCCCTTCTCATCCCCCAGCCGCCCCGTGGCACCACATGCCAGGAGGAGAGGCTGGGGACCTGGTGGACAGGGGCTGATTGTTGCGGCTGTTCAGAAGCCATCCTCCGTAGCTCTTGCCCGTCGGCACCGGGCTGTGTCATCATTAGCAAATGCCCTGCGACTCGGACTGTCGGGCGGCTGTCGGTGTGCGGGACGGAGTCAGTGCTGGGTGCCAGGGCCCGGGAGCCTTTGCATGGGCAGGGAGAAGCCTCTGCCACTGCCCCAGCCGCTCCTGGGACCATTTGCCATGCGTGGCCCAGGCAGGGGTGTCTCAGCCCAGCACCTCTCCCCAGGCTTGTGGGTCGGGTTCAGGCGCAGCCGCCCTCCCCGCGGCCGGTGCCCTCTGCGCCCCATTTGCTGACACAGCCCTTTGTGCCGAATAACTGAATATTGCGCTGGGATGCTGGCAAGGAGACACAGTACAGGGGGAGCGAGCACGGCCATGGCCGTGGTGCGCAGGGAGCGTCCCTCTGGCCCCACATCTCCCTTCCCTGCCTGAAGTTGTCCCTTCCAGCTGGTTTCTCCCAGCAAACGCTTGTCACCGGAGCGCTTCCACTTGGGGTGAGGATGGCCACCCCTTCTCCCTGCTGGGCCACGCAGCCTTTGAGTTATTTCCCATAGGCTCAGGGCCGTGCTGGTGCCGGCTTGTTGCACCGGGCACAGGGGCTGCTGCATGGGTCCCCAGCCCGGGATTCTGCCATGCTGCAGCCATCCTCCTCTTCCTCCTCCTCCTGTTCCGACTCCCCGCTGGGGGCTTTCAGGCTCACTGGAAAGCCTGAGTGGCATTTTTTGGTTAAATCTTATGTAAATCTGGCTCCATCCTTCTTCGTGGTGCTAATTGGATTGCCCCGAGCTGCTTCATTTTTCCCACACAGGCAGGTTTGGGGAGGGAGTGAGGCAGTGCTGGGCGGGGGGCTGCAGGGGACATGCCGGGTGTGCCGAGCTCCCTGCTCCAGCGAAGCAGTCCAGCCCGGTGGCTCAGTGCGGCACTGGGCTCCACGTGGCCATGCCAAAGTCCCAGCGAGGCAAAGGAGCTGGGGAGGGAGCCCCTGGCAAACCCACGCAGCCTGGGTGGACGGAGACCCTGGTGCCAGGAGAGGCCCTCGGGCTCTGCCGCCGTCCCCTTCACCCCGAGCCCTCCTGCCTGCAGCTGCTCGCAGGCTCGGGCAGCCCCGCACGGCACCGTGCTGCTCCACAGACCGGGCTGCAGAACTGCAGGGAACCAAAACCCTGGTGGGCAGGGAAACCTGGAGCTGCAGCCGTGTCACCTCCCCGGTGCACCCGGGGTCCCCGCCCCAGCCGCCTCCCGCACTGCTCTAATGTGCTGTCCCTTCCCTCCCTCCCAGAGCTCCTCGGATCGGCAAAGAAAGTCAACGTCAACTTTCAAGACACCGACGGGTGAGTGGGAGCCCCGCGCCTGGGCACGCATGCAGTGGGGTGTGCGGGCAAGGGTGCACGTGCCGTGGGGTGCACAAAAAAGGGTGCGTGTGCCGTGGGGTGCCGTGAGCAGGGGGGTGCGTGCCCGGTGGTGCGTGCAGCACAGGGTGCAGCGAGCAGGAGTCCCCTGTGTGTGTCTGGGCACGCTGGGCTCTCTGGAGCGATGCAGTTGAGCTGCTGGCATCCGGATGGGCAAGGGCTCTTGCCCCCATCAGCCAGCGTGGTGGAGCCCTGCCCGCAGCCCTGAGCCGGGGGGCTTGCACGTAGCAGCCGTGGACATCAGAGGAGGCGAGGGCTAAAAGGCAGAGGAAGAGCTGCGCCCCACGTCTCGCTGGCCTTTTCCCAGCTCGTGCTGCAGGCTCGGGGCTCTCTGGTTGCTGTGTGGGGAGCAACCCCATGGGGGGCTGACCCGGGCGAGCCATGACCCCGTCACGCCGTGCCGCCGGTGCGCCGCTTCGCAGCTGGCATCCCAGGCGGGGAGGAGAGGGGAAGGAGGCCGCAGGCTCACCCCTGTTAATCACACTAATGAGGCACCCCCGCCAAGAAGGGGGGGATGTGATGCTTGCAGGCTGGGCAGCAGCCGCCCCTCTGCCCCCAGCTCCCCCTGCCCTGTGCCCTCTCCCTTGAGCGGGGCAGCAGCACATGGGGCAGGCGACGCTGCGTGGTCCCCAGGGATGGATTTGCTGTGGCCGTGGAAATGGCGTGTGAGCAGAGAGGCCGGATGGGGTCAGGAATGGGAGGGCACGCCCTGGGCATGCACAGCCGCAGCAGCCTGGCTCCCTCCTCATCCTCACCCCCGAGCAGGGCCCTGGCGCCGGGGCTGTGGCAGCAGGCATCCCCTGGTACCCGATGGCATGTCGGTTCTGCCAGGCTGCACGTGTGCACATGTGTGCGTACATGGGGGCATGCAAGCATGCAGATGTGCAGCTGAACGAGTGTGTGCGTGCAAGTGCGTCCATGAGCGTGTGTGCGCGGCAGCGGGAGCGTGTGGGCAGGTGGTGGGGCGGGTGCATGGTGCTGCCTGCATGGGGCGAGTTGCCGGAGGGCTGTGCATAGCGGCAGGGCTGGTACGGCAGTCGAGAGCTGCAGGCAGGGCCCCTGTGCACGCCCTGCCTGCGGCCACCGGCCAGCTTGGTGGGTGCAGGAGCAGCCCTGCAGCAGGGGAGCAGCCTCCAGCTCTGCTCCTGGAAAGGATCATCCCCCAGGAATGCACAGGGCAGACCTAGGCTGCAGCCTGTGTGTGCTCTGCTCTGCCGCCAGCATGATGTGCCAGCCCAGCCAGCCTCAGTGCCGTGCCTCAGTTTCCCCATCTCTGCTGTGCTTGTTGATTCCGGGGCCGGTGGGTGAGCACGGTGCTGGTGTTCCCACACTTGCCTGGGGGCCAGCCAGTGCCCTGCCCGGCGTGTGACCATTGCGACTGGCCCTGCCGTGCCGGGGATGCCCCTGAGGCAACCCAGGGGAGGGCTGCGATTTGCACCATCTTGAG